>CM023448.1:31248834-31528834 GCA_013339765.2 Haemaphysalis longicornis | reverse complement strand
GAATGGCTCACATTATACGCCAAAAAACTTCCAAGACTAAGCTGGTGCGGCTGAGGTGGAGAAAGAAGAGATGTGAACGAGGCACGGGCAGAGAGCGAGCGAGACCGAGCCAGGAAACAAGGTGGATGGAACGGGGCACGGCACTGTGAGAACCTGCGTAAGACATCCGGTGTACCTGCCACAGAGAGGCAAGACTGTTTCCAGTCTCCGCCACGGTTCCGGGCGTCGCCGCCAAAGCCCAGCACTCTTAGTCGCATCCCGGATGGCGTCCTATTTATATGCGGTGGGCAGTCTCAATGCCGTGATATAAGAGGCCCTGACAGACTTCTTTTCCGTGACAAAACCTCAGGTGGTTGCATCACGCTTATATGCTGCGCCAAGGCCCGTGTCACGGCTATAAACTAGCAGACAGCCTGACGCCAGGAATAAAATAAAAAGGGGGGCAATCGTGAAGCTCCGAGCGATATGTGTGGCTTGCGGCGCATGCGCGTATTCCTCCTCACACAATCGCCCGCGAGCTTCTTTTGCGGTGGCCGACGACGCGCGCCCGACGATGCCGCGAAAGCCGAAAACCACTCAAAATATCTCGCGCGCCCCATGCGCAGTAGGAGTGGAAAACAGTTCGCGCGCGGCGAGTTGTGGTACGGTGATTTGTCTCTATCGCGCACGTGTGAGGAATTTCACCGCGGAGCAAGTTGGGGTCCCGCGCTTTGACTCTTGCTCTGTGTAGTTCATACTTAGTTCCGGGCGTTCCCACTTTCTTGGCCACATTCGCTTCCGCTGTCATCAAATGTGTGCTTCGAGGTCGGTGTAACAGTGGAAACAACTGCAAATGCGATGAGTTTATTAGGGCCACCGGTCACGCAAGCCAAGCAGCGGCGCCATATCATGCCGGCTGGTGTGTATATTGCAGGTATAGCCCGCTTCAAAATCGAAAGATGAGTAAGTCCCTGGATTTCTTGTTTTTTTTTCGAGTGGTTGGGGGCGCAGACTTGAAGAATTAGTGTTTGCAGACAACTAGTAAGGGCCATGAATTTCCTTTTTCGTCATCGTAAGAAGCCCGCGCCAAAACCGTTCTCCGATACCCGGGGCCGTACGGTAAATTTGACGTGCTTTATAGAGAGGCATCGGTTTCCCTTTGCGGCGGCCGTTTTGGGATCCAGGCGAAAAATGAAAACGCTTGCACATGTGAGGTAGTTCCGTTGCCGTAATGAGTACCGTGGTGTCATAAAGAAGATTGCATTTTTCCACGCATTTCATTGTCCAGGTCAAGGCACATAAAATCCAGTTTGAATTTTGTATTTTTCAATATTCCATGGCCACTGCTTGTCATTTTCGGTAGGCGTAGCAAAAAGTTATGTAACGTTTTTTCGTAACTAGGTTTTCGCGTCGTCGTTTCGGCTAGTGACTTTTCTGGCGCGTTGAGTAGTCTGTATTCTTTGGCGATTTGTAAACTTCATTTTCGGTGCGTTTAAGTGGTAAAGTTTTCTCATGAAACAACATTCATGAGTAGCACCAGCCCCCATCTTGTTGTGTTCGCCACAGCTGTCGTCTGTCTGGAGTGTCAACTCGCGGTTTGCAGAAACATGATAGCATTGGCAGCGCAAACGCGGCGCGTCGCCGGCGTGGAGGTCGCTCGAAGCGGTGGCTTCTAATGTTGTTACAGATGCGCTGGCTGTTGCTCGGTGCGCGCAGTTTACCTATGCTTTAGCAAAAGATATTGCTAGCAATTTTATTCCATCTTTAATAAAATGTTTTGCGCCATATATTGGTGGAAATTGTTTCATAAAAAGAAACTAGGGCACATTACCCTCCGCATGTAACAGCGAACAGTTTCTTTTCGACGTGCAATTGACGTGTCTCCGTCAAATAAAATTATGGCAACGTTTTCTCGCACGCCTTTGCACTGAAAAAGCGCTCGGCCTTCCTATGTATATGAAGAAAACGTCCTTTTGGAGAGCGTTTGAATCTACAAGCAGTAAGAAAGAAATAATTGCCTAACTACAGCGATGCACTTGCCTGATTTATGATATTTTAACATATCTGCTACCGCGTTGGTGATACTTCTGCTGCGCTCCTTCAGGCTATACTGTTATACCTCCGATAAATAACGCCACCCTTTTGTACCTGGTCACTTATTCACCTGCCGTTTTTTTCTTCACGCAGTGGCAACACAACAGATTGCTACCCGTGACTCAACGTTTTTGAAATGTTTACAACGCTGTTTCCATTCCCGTGCGACGAAATTCCAGAAGCAGCAGCTCCCGGGCCAAAGATTGCTTGGGGCGATTCTATCATCGAAAGTGGTGTACCTGGACCATAATTGAAGCCCGGAGAATGTGCTTTTTCTTTGTTTGGTAATATACAACATTAAGGACATGAGATACCCATCAGCTTTAGGACAAACGTTGGGCGTTATACATGCAGTAGCCTGCAAAAAAGATGACTTTCCTCCCTGTTTTGTAGCAGCAAGCTGCTGAAAATTTCCGTAAGTGAACACAATAATTTTATCTTGACAGGTCGTTATTTGCTCTTACACACAAAAAAAGATTTTCATTTGTGGGTTCCATAAGGGCAATCTACTAATATTTGTATTTTTTATTTCAGTATAAGTCTTTTGTGCTCACATTTGTATTTTGGATATGAAATAAAAAGAAAACATCGTTCCTTCGACATGGTGTCATTTATGTAATTTTCATCTCACACTTGTGCATGCTCATGAATTCGAGAATGACAAAATACTTAACATTTACATACCCAACTCAGTTCTCTGTTCGTGTCCCAAGCTTTTATGAGTAGACTATCACTTCAAGATCCGGATAGGTTTAAGGTGTACAGATACTTGCTTTACAGCTTTGCTTGCAACATGGCATTATGAATATAGGGAGTTTTATTTCGTGGTATGTGCATTGAGGCTTGATAGAACAGGTGGCAAAACATTAAGATTATGACGGTAAAACCTCATTGCATGAAAAGTGAGGTCATGAAGATGTTCCAGAAGTGCACAAATTACAAATGTGTTAGTGCAATTGCAGCCATTGCAACCCATTTATTGGTGGCATTGTTTTATACGGTCTAAACTTCAGATGCACAAGGGTGCGTTCATGTCCAAGTGCTGAGGTTTTGGTGAACGGCCTTGAAAATGTTGAAAATGCTGAACCGCGACTTTGCGATTCCGCGTACAATAATATAACTCGATAATAACGGTAGCGCGAATGAAATGAGGCCACTTAAAAATAATTGCAGAAATTCAGAAAATTGTCTACTAATGCGCAGCCTTCTTATTCCGCTTCTCTTGAGTGTCAGTCTTTTAGAGCCAATTTTCTTGGTTTTTCTAAGTCCTGTCCGTCCAATTATCTAGATTTACCCTATCATAACGATCACAGGTGTTACTTGCGCCAAATCTGCATTTTTTGTAAATGAAGGGCGTTACAAGGCTCAGCATTTTCCGTATTTTTTATACTTTCCTTGTTCTTTAGTTTTTCAAAACTCTGTTCAACCAATTTATCTCCATCTACGCTATGACAACGATTAAAAGCGGAATTTCCGCTAAATCTGCATTATTGTGGAAATGCAGGGCGTTATACGGTTCGCCATTTTCCGTCATTTTTATGCTTCTTAATTTTTAGTTTCTCAAAACTTCGTTTGACAAATGATCTTCAGTTACCATGTTATAACAACTAAAGGTAGAACTTCTGCGAAACCTGCATTTTTCTGGAAATGCAGAGCGTACAAGTTACACGGCCAAGCGCTTATCCGGTCTGCGCGAGAAAACGTTAAGATATTCTTTGTGTGCTCGCGATCCATAAAAGAAAACGGGGTATCTGGCCTTCCGACGGCTCTTTTCCTGGGCGTCAACGCAGAAATTCTGCAGGCGTCGCGACACAATGTTATGTAGAGTGAGTGATTTAATATTGGTTCATTACATTACCAGATGCGTAATTTACTACCGCCCTCTATTACAAAAACAAAGTTCAAGGCATGTAACCGCACCATCGGAAGAGCTACGACGAGCAGAAAAAATTCAGTACACCATTTCATGCTTGGTATACTTGCCACTCGTGACGAGACAGCTCTTATTTTCAGTACAACAGTGCGCCTTACGTGTTAGTTATTTGCAAGCATTGTCATAGGGGGCACTTTCCGCCAATGGCCAAGAATACTTTTGTAACCAGTCAGAATAACTGTTATCAATTCCGTTTGCATGGATGGAATAAATCCCCGCAAGACGAATCATACTGTGGAACGGGCACACAGCATGTCAAAAGGTTTCCGCTCGTACCAGTGTACTTAAATTCCCGCAAACCGTAGTATTATGCCTCTTTGGTAGAGCGATTCAAAAACGGTGGTCTAAAGAAAGCCACTCCCACCGAATACGTTATTTAAGACTCCTGCTTGACGTGCAACAGCATGCAGAATACTTATAAGCCCATGTTTGCACTCCCCAGCAACCCGTGGGTCGTGGTGCAGTGGTTATGATATCCGCCTCTTGATGTGTTGTAGTGTAGACCCAGGTTCGATTCTCGGTAGGGTTACGTCTTTGTGCTTAAATGTCTTGCATGGTGTAACATGTGTTATAGCATTCGTCACAGGGGTGTGGCGTTGGCCTGTCAATGCGAGCGAAAAAAAACGGATAAAATCAGTGCTGGCCGAGTGGATTTTTTCTTTTTTTGGTGAAAAGCAACAAGGCCGCTTATTTGAGGGGCCGCATGATTTGGGGGCCGCTTCGTAAGCGGGAGTAGATTAGCATAACGGGCCTCGTAGAAAAATTACGGCCAGCGGCCCGCCGAACACACGGCCCGGGGTTTAGGTGGCCCTCTGGTTAGGCGGCCCTCAAGAGGGCCGCTTAAACTCCGGGCCGCGTGTTTGGGGGTGGCGGGCCGCTTGCACTCGGGCCGCCTGAACGCTGCTTTATAGGCGGCTTTAACTTCACGCGGCGGCCCGCTTGCATGCGGGTCGTATAAACTGGAATTGACTAAGAGTGTGGTCATCATCGACAGCACGGACTACCGTCTACCGGGCTCCGGCGTGCCGAACGGCGCGTGCCCGGGCGCGAGGCGGGTTCAAACCCTTCAACTGACCCGGCTGAGATTCCCTCCGGCTTCGCAACCTGTGGAGTCAACACCGACGAGGCAAGCACCGCTACGAGGGTGACGTCGGCACCCGTGTCCTCATACGACCGACAGTGAGAGTGTTCGGTTTTCGGGGCATTTACGCGGGAACTATCGCGGACCTTGTAGTTGTGTGTCGTGGAGCGGGCCACTTGGGTTGTTTCCCTTGAGCTGAATTTTTCGTCTAACGCTTCGTGTGTAACCTTTCGTCGTCGCTTCAAAAATTCTGCTCCTTTGACGTCTGTAAATACAATGCCTTCTCGTTCGAACACCAAGAGCATTACCTTTGTGTCGCGTAATCCGGCCCATTCATTGCAGTCACTCTATGCGAGGCGCAATTTCTCAGTCGAGCGGTTTGCTCAGTGGTCACTGCCAATCAACGTCTCTATCACCACTCGGTGACCTTGCATTTTGGCGGACATTGTAGGCACGCCGAGTTCGATATATCAGATGTGAAGTTCATTATAAGTAATACCTTTCGCGTGTATTTCCGTAACTGATTTATTTTTGTTCGATATATAACATAATTCGCTCTATCCTGGTTCGCAATAATCGGGTTTGACGGGACTAGCACAGAGAAAAGTTGCGACAGAATATGTAAACAGGTATTTCAAAATTATACAAATCGGTGGTGATGTGACCTTGAGTACTCACGTAGAAGGGATCTTGCAGCTTCGCTATGGTTCAAGCCTTGCGCAACTGAGTGCAAGCTTTGCCATTTCGTTAGGGAAATTTTTTTCGTTGCAGAAAACTCCCAACTTAATTTGATGTCACATCGGCTGCGGTCGTTTTGCAAGTAAGAGTTGTGATCAAGCGAATTCCACACCATACAAACTATATAAAATGACACAATAAATATCCGTAATCAGTAGAATTTATAGTTCCAATCTAGGGTCTTGACGTTACGTTATTTGTAGAAAATGTTGAAAAACAGTTTACACAGCACAGTAGAAATAGGTAAAAAAAATCAATAATTAAAATATGCTAATAATTAATTTACCCACACTTTTATAAAAAAAGCAAATTTGCACACAATTTTTTAACTGCGTTTTTTTATTTTTGCAGCAAAGGATTGTTATTATAACTATAAGGCATTTTGCACAATTAAACAACAATTTATGTTGTAACCGGTCAATCCTCAGAGGAAAAAAAATAACCTGAAATTTTTGGCTGTGAATCACTATCTCCTTTGACATTCGTCAAAGGAGAGCAAAGAAAATATACTGTGAAAATATATGGACTGCCGTTGCGCCTACCCGGCTACCAAATACAGTCCTAAGTGCCAAAAAAAAAACGAGTGGGAAGTAGCAGGGCATTAACAACACTTTCGCTGTTTTGTTTGTTGTCTTTACGATCGAAATGATGCAGCAAGATGCAATTAAAAGCGGAGCACTCGCATATGCTAGACCCTGGGAAAACTATTGACTACCATCTGTAATCAGTTTAAAATTTGCTGTTTCCCAACTCCCTCGTTACTTCTATAGTTTGTTTTCATGTATGATGCCATTTTTTGTTCTCAAGTATGTGAATTGGCACGGAGTTACATCCTGATAAAGGAATACAAGCTATCGCATTCATATACTGCAAATCGTCGGTGCTCATGGTGAGCATTCACATCGTGATGCTCCGCATGATCAAAATAACAATACGCTTACTCAAATGGATACAGGATGTGCGTAATCAGAATATTTCAACTCAAGAACGCTTCAATTATCGACCATATATAAAAAACAGCAAATTTAACAAGCTGAAAGAAAAGAAGCAGCCTCACCCCTTCACCCTAATAGATAAAAAACACAAGAATAAACTACTAGCCATATTGCGTTGTTTGCAGCTTCTTCAGAAATAGGTCTGAATGCAAAACGTCTAAGCGAGGATGTTGTTCCTTACACTTTCAAGAATACAGCAATACTGTTATTGTTTTACAATACAAAGTAAGTTTTATTACACCACTCCCTCGGCTTCAGTTGGTGTTGTCCTGTTTGAGGGACCTGTCAAACCGAAAGTGCAATATAATTAGCAGTGCGGCAATGTTGGATGGATGCATTATAAAAACAAAGTGCACTAATATACACATTGCAAACTCGGGGCACACGTGTTTTTTTCATTTTGTGTTAATTATCCTTTTTTGTCCTCTGGCATAATTATATTCTCGGAACCACGTTTTGTGACGAACCTACTTAGCACTGTTTTTCCTACAGGCAATGTTAAAGGAAATGGCTGCACAACACTTTTTGCCTGAATATGAATGTGGCCAACATATTCCTTTGTGATTTGAGGCAGCCAATTTTAATTTCAGGTAAGAGAGAATGGGGCTAACTGTCATTGGTGCAGAACTGCATGCTACCACACCAGGTGAACCCGTTGTCCAATTATTTGGAAATCGCTTGCTATCCCGACAGGAACCACAGCACCTGTAGTGACAGCCATATCTGTCTCCGCCTTATAAATTGACGAGAACCTTTCGGCTCCTTAGTTAAAACTGGTTCCTTTTTTTCGTTGTTCTGTCCTGTTTACAGGAAGCACTATTTTTTATTAGGAACAAAACTGCCACTCAAAGAAAATCAGTTGTGTTTGAAATTGCAATGCACAAGATTAGAAGCATACTACACAGTGATATCAGATAAATTAAAATGTGAAAAAATTGCCCATACTCACAAAGAACCAATAAAGTGCACCGCTTGACAATTGGTTCTCAATACATAGAGGAAGGCTTAAAGACTCAGGATCAGAAAAAGCGCTAGAGCGCCTTTCTGGTCTGTTTCACTACAACCTGATACAAAGTTTTGGCTCGGAGTAACATTAAGTAAGTTGTTTACGGTACTAGGAAGCGTCCAAGCAGCATTCCAGACTTCCCTTTCTTCCTTAGCATTACTGACAGCTTATGACCTGTTAATAAAGTGAGTATCCCGATGTGTTACCCCACTTGTAACAATGCATACCCCGACATTTAACAAAGCGAGGGGAAACGCGCTGAAGGCATCAAGTATGCGTTCGCACCATTCCTTGCCTGGTGCGGCTCTCTAACAAGGAACCACGCGACATACATACATGCTCGCGTATCAGCTCAGAGTTGCGTATCGAGAAACACGGGGTGAGCCAAGAGAAGCTGTGAAGAAAACTAAGCTTGCCCGTCGACACATGTCTCATACTTCAATAGCTGTAAAGCAAGCATTTTAGGCCAACCCCAAAGATGCCAGAAAACCTGCCTTCATGTGGGCAAGTCTTCAAACCACTTTGGCGTGTTTACACTGCGATTAGTAAGTTGTCACTCCAGTTTAACAGCCATGGCGCGAATCGTGTGTATCAGTCCGGCGCACGATTGAAGACTTCCGCGTTATTTACGTGACTGCTGGCAGAAAGATTGGTGGGGTGGATCCATGGATTATCGGTCAAAAGTGGTGACTAGTGGCCATGTCGACCCGCCGCATGCTCAAGAGTACGTGAAAACGTATAAAAAGTGTTTCTGAAAACACCTCACAGATGCTGGTATATGGCTAGTGCGTTTACAAAATCCTGTGGGTGTTCAGTACGTGATACATACAGCATCGTCCAAAATTTACAAGGTTTAGAGAATTTTTTTTTCACATATAGGTTTCGGTCATGGAGTGTTAAAAAGCTCCAACCCACGCTTTGAAAAGCGGAAATATTTTTGAACTGATATTGAGTGCGGCAGAGTTTGACAGAAAACAAAAGGACCATGCATCCTCCAATTTAAAGTAATTAAGAAAGGGAACAGCTTTTTCCCACTACAATGAAGCATGTAGAGTTGAGCAAAATGGTTTAATAAACAAGTAATTCGGTGTGCCAGGACGCCCTACTAGAAACTAGGTAATCCTGTTACCAATTCGTACCTTCGTGTCTTTCTCAGCGTGTGTGCTCTGAATGTAAGTACCAAGATTTTATTATGGTGGCTGGTAGGCACACATAGCTGCCTTAAATAATTGCAAGTTTTAGTTGTAGGGGTCAGAGTTGAACGGAGACGCATGCCTTTTGTGTTAAAAAAATTCGACATCTTTGTTAAATGCAGATATACAGTAAGATAGGTATTCTGCGCACTTTTGTGGGAAACAGGACATTGCGAAATTTTGTCCTTGTCAAGAATTCTTGACAAACATTTTCTTCGCAGAAGCTTGCTCAAATTATTATGGCTTTCATCAAAACCGTTTGTCCTAGATGCATCTTGTAGCAGAAGCTGTACCTTCCTTCTGGTTGTTTCCCTAACTTTGTTTTCGAGAACTCCCATCATGTCTGTTACCTTCACTGAAAACAGTGCCGTAGGTGGGTGGTATGGCATGCAAAATGTAGTTTATTTGAGTGGCTGGATTTGATGAAACATTCATTTACTTCATAGGTTCTATTCACTGGAACGGCACAAATGCGACCAACCCTGTTTGCTCGTCGCCGTGTATGTGAGGGCCGCGTCTGTGTTACAATGGGCTCTATGAAATTGGGGTAAATTTTTTTTGTGCCAATCTGCGTATGCTCGGGCTGCCAGTTTGTCATTTCTTGACAGTCGACTCCGGGCAAAGTAAACGAAAGGGCTCCCCATCCGCTTGCAGCTTGCGTAGCAGCGGTGCTTGTTTTTATTGCGGTGTTGTCAAGCGAAGAAATCGCCATCTAAACTATTCAGTGAATGCAATCTATTGGGTCGAAGTCCAGTATTTGGGATGATTCCTCACTGCTATTGTGACCCATTTATTAGCGCAGTAATGTTCGCTAACATGGTAACCAAACCCGCATGGCACATCTCGACATCAGTGTCACGCCGCACCGCAGCCACAGCAGCTCGCAGGGGGTGATATCGAGACACATCTGATACCTACCTTCTGGAAGGCCTCAATGATCAAGACGTTATAGCCTTCAGGAGAGTCGCCATCCATCGGGGCAACGTAAAAATAGAAACGAAGTACGTGATCTTCACCTTGAACAGATAAAAACTTCCTGAAAATATCAATTTTCGTTTCATTAGGTGTGGAGTTCGTCCATATATACCTAACTCTCCGCCGCTGCTTCAAGTGCCAGCGGTTCGGGCACGGTACAATATCTTGCCGCGGTACAACATCCTCTGTGAAATGCGCCGCTCACCCGCCGCGGTGGCTCAGTGGCTAAGGCGTTGCGCTGCTGAGCACGAGGTCGCGGGTTCATTCCCGGCCGCGGCGGCCGCTTTTCTGTTGGAGGCGAAAAGCAAAAACGCCCGTGTGTACGAGATTTCGGCGCATGATAAAGATCCCCAGGTGGTCAAAATTAATCCGGAGCCCTCCACTATGGCGCGCCTCATCGCCTGCGTTGCGTCGGCGCGTTAAACCCTACAACCAATCAAATCGAAATGCGCCGCTCAGGAGCACCCCACCGACAACTCTACCTCGGCCACCCTCACTTGAACTAATGGACGGGGACCGCACGCGGCTTACTCACGGTCATGCGAAAAATTTTAGGAAGAAAACAAAATCACCAATAACGAAGTAACAAAGAACATCACCTTCGCAGAAACGCGAAAGAGGTTTCGCCTTTTTTCTCTGGGGAGGTAAGCTGACGCAGCTCGCCGGGTGGCAGAGCGGCGTCTGGTTTCGGCAGGGACTCAGCACCGGGAGTCGGACTTCATGCCGCCACCGCCCTTTCCACTGGGTTGTCTTAGGCAGCCCCAACTGTCACCACACCGCTTGGTGAGCCAGCAGCTGCAGAGGTCGCAAATATCACCGCTCGGACCGATGCTGCTCCTGCCCCTTCTTTCTAACCCTCCCTGCTTCCATTGGAGGCCACCGAGAAGATGGCAGGGTGCACCCGCATTGGCTCCCATCCCCAAGCACCGCCTGTGCCACCTGTGGTGCTCCCGACACCTTTGGTGGTAGCTGCCCGCAAAAGCAAGGTCACCCAAACGGGGGCCAAGTGCAGGGGGCCCGGTTGATTAGGCACACCGAGGACATCTGACGAGGAGATACACATCGGGCCGTTCTCCCAGTATCAAAGTGGAAGGAACATCCTGTGACATCTAAGCCGACAGAAAGGCATCAGCCACCTAACAGAGTACAAGCCCCGAAAGAGGAAACATAATATACACACGTACTGCAGTAGCTCTTAACTGTATATAGCGGGGAGAGAAAATATCATCCAATGAAACTGCAGAGGCCTTCTTAATGCTCTTATCGATGTGTACAAGATACTGCAAACCATCAGCCAAGTGTCATGTGTGTCCAAGAAACACATCTAAATCCACCTGGACAAATTTATTTAAGAGCTCTACGGCATTCAGAAAGCACGCGGATGGCTCCACACAGTCTTAGGGTGATGTGGCCATAATCACCCGGAAATCCTTAGCATGGAACCCTCTGGCTTTCCACACTTTCCTTGACGCTTAGCAATGGGCGCAATAATATTAGAAGATTCATAACGGTATGCTCTATTTACATTCCTCCTGAATTTGCACGTTCGAGCTCTGATTTAGAGGTACTGGTTTACCAGCTGCCCAAACCCTACAACCTCACAGGCGACCTGAGTGCGTACAATTCTCTTTGCTGCTCTTCTCGTACGGATGCGGACGTCGCCTGATGGAGAAGTTTCCAACGTCTTTTGGACCGTTCCTATTAAACAGGAAACGTACATACCATACCATAGGCCTCTCCTACGTTGCCCCTCTAATTTTGAGGACTTGCACGAAGGAATTCGAACTTTCAGGCCATTCCAGGTTTAGAAATGAGTGAAGTTTTCGTATTCCGAGGTGTTGAAGGGAGTGGAATTTAGGCAAGGTGTTATTCCCCGGAATGGAAATGAAAGACAGTGGGCATGGTCAGTCCGTAACACTTCTATCCGCTACTGCGCTAAAATGTGCTCTCGATCGACGGATCCGTGCCAACACATGATACGCTCACAGGCATTCCGGTTCAAAACGTTGGACTTTTACAAGACTTCTCTTTCACACTTTGTCATTTCTTCCTGCTCGTGGCTGCACCCGGGTACTTGTGGATTTTTATTTTCCCTCCCTTTGTTGTCTTGCTGCAAGCCACGTCTATGCACCGGGTGGGGGTGCGAGAGTGGGGCGGAACGGTAACGAAACTCGGAATAAAAAGCAAGGGTGAAGTAGATTTTAGTCTCTCTCTCTGTCACTCTCTCTCTCTCTCCAACTAGCGCAACCTAGCCTTGCTTCTGTGGAATGCCCCTAAGCTTTCGCAGCATGGAGAAGAATAGTTGGGTTACAATTATTGCAGGCTGCGTTTTAGGTTATACAGTACACACTATTAAAGAGAACGCATGAACAAAGGGGACAACAGGAAAGCAGCTATCAATTTATTTATTACAAGTACAATATTTGCATGAGAATCATGAGGAACAGTATGATGCCTCCATAAACACCTTCACGAACACTGCTACACATGGCAACAGAGGGCCCGATCAGGCAATCTGTCGATGCACTGCCCTATTTTGAGTACAGCCCAGTGTTCGAAAATACTTCAATTTTAGCAAAATAACAGAGCAACCACACGCGAAATTTCGGAAGTCTTTCACATATCAATCGAGCAGAACGCATGAGTGAGTTCATGCTTAGTCACGCTGAACGTGCCTCAAATAGACGTATTAAAACGCAGCTGATAACGAGTCGACAAAAGGAAAGAAAAAGAGAAAAGTACGCGGGTTTGATTCCCGGCCGCGGCGGCCGATCTTCTGATGGAGGCTAGAGGTTATAACGCCTGTTTTCTTTTATATTAAGGCGCACTTTAAAGATACCCAAGTGGTCAAAATTATTCCGAAGCAGTTCACTACGCCGTGCCTAATAACCTCTGTAGTTTTGGCTGGTTACTCCACCAAATAAATGAAAAGCAATGCAGAATACACTGATAATCATATATTAAACAAAGGAATGGTTTTTACCAGTTAATGATGCGTTACCGCCTGTCCTGTGCGAGTTATAGTGAAACATTTTCCCCCCTTATGCCCCCCCTCTTCATTTGTATCTTGTAACACTTCTGATGTGTTTGGTCTCCAAGGAAATATTGTACTTGCAATACATGAAGTTATAGTTGGGCTCGCACCGTCCACTTCGTCTGTCTTAATTTTTTGTACCAGATACCTGAAGCGCACTCTACAACAGCGGAGGGGAAATTAATTTACGTGTTTGTGGGGCGCAATATTCGGCCAAACAACGTACAGACGCCACAACCTGGAGTCTACAGTTAGAGCTGAGATACTGTCGCATAAGAAAATATTTTTTGAATTGTTGTGCTTAGAGCAGCATTGACACCTTGGGAAGTTACTTGTTAGTCTTTTTCGCAGCATAGGCTTTTAACAGTGACGCTGTTGCTGATGGCCGGAACCTGTGCGGTGTGCGTCGTCATCAACTAACTACGTCGTAGGTAGTTCCGCCATTTACCATGAACGTGAGCACGCGCCTCACGAGGCATGCCCGGCTTCATGCACGCTTGCGCGTGGAAGCTCTAAAAAAAGCAAACGAACATTTCAAGTGCGTCCGCACGTCGAGGGGTACAACAAGACAGCTCGCGCTACAGACGCCCAGTTCGTAAAGTCGGTTGCCGCATGCAAACAAATGACGGGGCACCCCGTCATCCACGTGGATGATAACGATATAGATGGATATGACAGTGACTACTACTACCACAGTGAAAAGTGACGACGCAACATGTAAACAACAATTTCGAACTCAATGCAGTGTGAGGTGGTGTGCCCCTCAGTGGTTACATCGAAAAGAATCATCCAGCTTCGTCGGGGTTCAAGCCTTGCGGGACTTAGTTCAAGCTTCGGCATTTTTTTGTGTGAAGCCTTCTTTTGTTCACTGATGGCGTCGTCGTATGGGTAAAACTCCCTGCAGAAAAGGCAACTAACTATAAACAGTGGGTTTCGCAAAATGATGATGATAAGCGAAGACAGATCAACGCCTCAAGAAGAAGACTTTTCCCCTCGTCGGAATCGAACCTGGGTCCACCTCGATATGAAGCCGGCGTCTATACGATTGCTGCGTTCGGACACTGTTGAATCAGTTTGGATTTTAAACTGTGATTTGACTCAGGTTGCACGGGAGAAAGCTTCGCCTTTTAACTCTCGTTATACAGGATTTTTTGGGCAGTCGGATCAAGTTGGTTGGATTTAATGAATGTTGTGGGGCATACTTCATAGTCGATTTGAAGCATATCTCTTAAAACACAAATTTTTTTCTCGCTTGAGGTAACCTTATCATTTGTGGGGTTGATGTCAGTTAGGCGCATTGAAGGTCTCCACAAAATTCAACTATTCATCTGGTTTACAAACAAAGCGAAACGAAATTCCCGTGCTGTAACAAAAAAAGTGATTTGGGATGTGAATTTTTGGTGGTTTTGATTGAGCGTGAGTGCGGGATGGGGGGCGTGTGCGTGTGAGTGGAGGAAGTGAGTGGTGAGTGTGAGTGGCCATTGCTAGTGGTGATTATGAGGGAGTGTGAGTGGCGAATGCGAGTGGTGAGCGTGAGCGTCACTGAGTGCCGGTAGTGAGCGTGAGTGCTAGTGATGGAGGGGGTGACGACGAGTGGTGAGCGTGAGCGCCGATAGTGCGAGCAGTGATGAGGAGTGGTGAGCGTGAGCGCGAGTTCGTGTGAGTGGTGACAAGTGGTGGGCGTGCGCGCGAGTGAGTGCGAGTTGTAAGGGTGGAGTGGCGAGCGTGAGTACGAGTGAGTGCGAGAGGTGACGACAAATGGTGAGCGTGAGCGGAAGTCAGTGCGAGTAGTGAGGACCAAGTGGCGAACGTGAGTGCGAGTGAGGAGGGCGGGATGGTGAACGTGAGTGTGAGTGAAAGGGCGGAGTGACGAGCGTGAGAGCGTTACCATATATATTTTTTGAGTGAGTGTGAGGCAGTGGCATGAAGTTTTTACCGAGCTTTGATTCAAAGATTGTAGGTCTCTTTCTTGCCCCACGTCGCGAGCAGATTGGAGCCGGAACAGCAGCGGTGGGAGGAGCAATCGCGTGCTTGCAGAGGCGGTGGCGCCCTGTTTTGCGTTCAACCGGATTTAACCAATTTTCGTGCCCCATCTGCCCCAGTTTAGGGTACTGGCAGCGGTCAACGGAAGTGCAGTGCAAAGCCCACGCCTCGCCCTGGCGGCTCGTCCTCAGTGATCAACGAGTCCCCGGCACTAAGGTAAGTGTGCATTTTCTTGCTTCGACCGATCAACCGACCAAATAAGACTAGCATCGAGAGCTGGTGGGTATTTGAGTGTAATACAAAAAATAAATCGTGTACAAAAACCTTTTGCTTTTGCTTGACGATTGCTCAAGAGGGCAGGGGGCTAACAGAAATCTTTTATTATTGTTAGTTCATTTTAAACCCGTTTTAATAATTATACACTTCAATTTTAATATGTGTGGTGCTCCAACGCAAGGCGTTGGAAAATCGAGTGTCCCGGTGTTTTAGTACGATGACGACATGGTACGACGATGACAGGAGACGCCCCAAAACCCGAGCCCGTAAGGGTCTTCGCCGCTAATAAAAATATCTGCTTATGGCTGAAACTGAGAAGATATTTAGTTTTATACCAAGACTGGGCTAGACTCCGCGCTTTTTTAAATTACAACACAGGTACGTTTGCCCGGAATAATTTAATCCCATCGTTATCTACCTATGTGACTAGTTTATATACTCCAAGCTACACTTTTTGTCATGAAACGGGGGTTGTCACACGATTGAAATGATATTTGCACATTGCCCACATTGATAGGATCTAAATTCTAAGTGTGAATCCCATTCCAAGTGACTTAACCTATTTAATATAAATATTATCATCAAATAGAATAATAGAAAAGAAAACTTCGTATATTTTATTGCAATTGTATTGAATCCATATATCGCTGGCGTCTAGCAAACCAGCGCTTTCGTTTTCTAACTGATGGCGGTGTCGTTATACAAATGCACTTCAGAAAAGCCAGCTTTACACACTGGGAAGGCACATGAGGACGATGACGATTACGACCACGAAAAAAAAATGGGGTTCGGTAGGCACCAGAATCCCGGGACGCTCGCCGCCGAGTCTGTACACAAAGCTGCCGCGTCGGCGGATTGCCTCGAAAGCGCGTCATTCCTATTTCATATTTGCCGCGCTTTTGAGGCGCTTTTTCAAAGAAAGTGCTACGAGTTGTGCCGCGCCTCCGCCAGATGGAGCCACGGGTCCCGCGACGAGAGAAGACGCATTGAAACATCCCCCTCGCGAGGGGCACGATCAAATGCAGAGCATTTCCGGGGGCGCACGACGTTAAGTAGTTTGCGTTACGTTAATGTTGTTGCACTTGTGGCAACTGCTGACGAGAGAGCGCTCGTCAGCAGTAATTTGAATGAGTCAACAATATAAGGCGCGTTCGTGACGTCCCATTCTGTGTCGACTTTGTGGCGCAGTGGGTAAAGCACCATGTACATTGCGTTCCGCCCGCAGGGTCGAGGGATCGAAACCGGGCGCCGGATAGTATTTTTTTTTATATAGTAAGGAGGGTGCGGTGCGGACTACGGACGTCAACGCGGGTGACATCGTGAGTTACTGAAATGCTCTGCTTTTAAAAGGAAGCAAGCTCAAACTTATTCATAAGACTTGATGGCAGCGAAGCTCTACGCAATTTTCACGACCATCACGAAGGTTTAAGTCGACGATTGCAGCCAATTTTCTTTTTTCTCTTCTGCGACGACCTTTACTCCCTCATTGTTGCTATACTGTGAGCTTCTTTCATTTTTTCAAAGTGGTAATCATTGGACATCACCTTCCAGGGGCCTACGCTATTACTTGTCCCTCTCCTTCTGAGCAAGGGTTCCCACGATTATGGCAAACGCTGGAGTCTTCATCGTTTCGAGCAAGTGCTTCTACGATTACCGCCAACGCTTAAGATTTTTTGGCCAATATTGGCCAAACTTCTTTGTGGTTATGCTTGGATTGAAAAACCCGCGCCGAGGACGCTGGGCGGTCCTCGCGAGGCACGCACACATAAGCGCTCGGTATTTTTTTTCTTAATAACTGCCGGGTAATCGCTGCAATCTAGGCCAATCTCCCTGATTAATTTTGTGTTTGCCTGACGAAGGTGGGTAGGGCGGCCGTCGCGGGAACGCACGCACAAGACGCGGGAATTTTGTTGACTTTGTTTGGAGCTGTTGCCGCGAGGCTTGAACTCGCGAGCATGTGCTCCTGTGCGCGCTGTGCATTTTCTTGTAAATGCGGACGCGAAAAATTACGATTTGCTTAAAAGCTGCGCTGGTAATGGACCACGTTCTTACAACTGGGTACGTGGCGGAATGCGAAAACGGCGTGACCTTTCTTTGCGGAGATCCCGCCGCTTAGGTGACATGATATCTGGCAGCTTTTGTACCGACGCCTAGGACAATGACCGTCTTTTTTCGCTCGTGGGAGTCCCTCAAGAAAATCATCGAATGAGAACAAGCGAAAAAGCGGCGGGGTAACCCGAGACGCGGTTTGTACATTGTTGACACATACATGGTCGATGAATTGTCGCTGGATGAAATGCGAGTACCCATGTCTACGATTCTTTTCCAATCAGTTTATGGTAACAGCGCACAATTGGTTGTAATAAATGAGGAATCGGAATACTTAAAGAAACACTTCAGTCTGGTTACGTTTGGTAGAAAACACTGCATTTATTCTCGACCTGAAGGATCCTCTACGTGGAATGGTGTTTAAGTAATGATGAGAGGTTCCGTGGGGACAACGTTTCAACAACCCAAGGTACAGGTGTCTCAGGGGTAAGATCAATCTAAAAATGCATTTGGAGGCAATTTTCTACAATTTTATATACATGCGAACCAAAACTTTTCAAGGTAAATGCGGCTCATGTGTTACGTAAGCCTAAGAATGTTTGCGGTTAGGCAATCGTTCTCGCAATACCATCATAACGATCTTCTCAAGTTTAAAGAAATCTGTGTCTCAGGTGTAGTCTTAGAATCTAAATGCTTGCGCTAGGCATTCGCTGAGGGCATGAACCTCGCACCTTTGCGTCGTTTTTCTCTGGCTTTCTTCTTGCAGATCTTCATGTTTTGCGCGTCGTATGCTCTTCAGTTTTCTTCTTTTTGCACCATTGCAAGCTCACCGCAGCCGCTATGAAATAAAAATACTATCCTGCTTTTCTTTTCTGCATGGTTAAATTACCCCTGTGGGCATGTACACAGGCAGATTTCTTTTCCAAATGGGTGCTGGCCCGGCATTTAAACAATCGTGGATTTTGCAGCAAACGCCCTGTGTTAAAGCCAAGCTATGCCAAATTCTTTGCGAACTAAACTGTTCTCTGCTCAATTCTGTACTAGCTTTCCTGAAATTGGTTAATTTGCTTTTAGGTTGTTGTAGAATTCTGGCATGGCACATCAATGCGTTTAATAAACATTCTTATCGCAGTTTTAGGATGTAATATGACGCTAATATATGCCATCAAACACCATTCCCTAAACGCATTCCCTATGTCCACACTTGAGGCGATGGTGCCGGGCGGGGGGTGGGGTGTCTTGTGCTCCCATCCTGTGAGCAGTGGCTTCAAATTCTTTACTTACTTAATTTGCTGTTCCTGCTTTTATCCTGTTTGTACTATTAGTCGTCAATTTATAGTGCCATTTTTCGCTCACAATACCGCACACCCTCGCATTTTTGATAATGGTTTTTGTAAAAGAATCTTCGCAGCTGAGTACATATTTTCACTCAGGGTGACCTGGCCCGCAATTGCTTAATCGGACTCGTCCATGCGTACAGGTGCTGTGAATATTCTCAATGTTGGGGCTGCCTACGACTGGGTCATATATGATGAAAATGCGTTAGGATGGAGCAGCTGTTCATCTGGAACAAGAATTTGTATGCACCAAGATGTTTCGTGTTAAAATGTATTGTTTATAACAGACGAGCGCACTTGATGCAGAGAGGCGCATCTTGGAGATATATTATGTTCGCACGCATCGCATTTTAAGCTCCAATAAAACGGTTGAGTTCTGTTTGTTTCTCAGTGGCCATGAGCTAGTTAAATTATATTGTATGGTTGTGTTCATCCCCCAAAAGTATGCTGGCAACCACAGTGTGTTCACGAATCCGCCGGTCAAGATCTGCATTGCAGAGAGGAACCAAGGTGAAATGCCCCAATGCTCCAAGTAGCCGGGTGAGGCACTTTGCCAAACAAGAAATTGTAAGCACAGGTGTCCTAAATCGCAAAGGTGTTATCATTTTTAAAAGTTCCTCAGTCATGCACAGAAAACTTAGCATTTCGGTTTCCTAACGTCAAATTAGACACAAAAGATTTAAGACCTTGATAAAGTGGAATCCTGTAATAAAAAGGCTATATAGCTTCGAAGAAATAAACGTGCGATTACGTCGAATTTATTTGAAAGTTTATATACGCGCAAGGAGAGAGGCCATGGCACCAGCAGACGCGTTTTCCGTTTGGATTGTTTCCTGCACATGAACAGGTGGGAATCTTAATGCCCTTTCGCTTTATCACTGATTTTTCCTGATAGAGCAAAACGAATAACTCTTTCTATCGATTCCACGCCACGAGTATAGGGGAACATTGTGTGCAACTGAAACACACTTACGCGCTCTGTGTCCCAAAGGGAAGATCGCTGAGCACGTTCCAAACTAATTGCCATGATTCACCAGCATAACGCTGCCGTAAAAAGTTAAACCGCAAGATCAAAATAGTATAAGCGAGCACAAATATCCCACTCTACCGTCAAGGTTTAGCCCCCGAGAGAGCTTTTTCGAAATGCTGGCGAAAGATTAGCACTCGCTTGGTTCAACGAAAACGTGCAGTTGCCACTTCAAAGTAACCACAGAGCTGTTTGTGACTCTTCATCGCTAGCACCGGACATTTTTCTTAATGTCAACTTTTCCCGAAGGGCCACAACTCTTTAAACAGTAATATTTTAGCTAGAAACAAAGCTTGCTTCTGAAGCACATTATTTCTTGAACTTGTTCCACCTTGCTATGACTGCCCGTTGCATTCGGACTCGTGGCCAGTAAATGGAGGCAGACTTTGGAAACTGTGGCAACAACCTCTTTACTTAACAGCGGAGCTGTTCGAGCTGGCCATAGCCTGTGGCGCGTAAAGTGTTAAAAATATCCCGAAAATGCTGACTGCCCGTCAGAGCGCGCCTCGAGCGAACGCCGAGTGTACCGGCTGTGCAGTGACCTCAGCAAAAAAAAACGCCGAAAATTGTCAGGAACTACACAATTCTCAGCGCTGTTTAACGCGTGCATTAGCGGACCACGGATTTTCCAAGGGTCACGCTGTGGCTTTTGCAAAATAAAACTGGCGAAAACCTCGAGAAGCGCTTCGTGTTGCCTAGCAACGATCAACGCCACAGATCACGGAAAACCTGCTCCACAGAACCTCGATACGACATTAGGAACCCAACGCACGCGGCGTGCATGTACGCGCCGCCGCTGCGCCCCAGCTGTCATCAAATGCTACCTCACATGTAATGCCTGGCGTGGCGGAACACGGCGATATCGATTCATGTGACGATGACTGTTCCTAGCCCAGTGCAAAGCGATGGAACATGCAAATAAACAATTTTAAACTCGCACAAATGCGTAGTGATGTGTCCTGCAGCGCTAACGTTCACATAATCATGCAGCTGAGCCGTAGTGCAACCATTGTGCGACTTACTCCAAGCTTCGGCAGTTTTTTCTTCAGCAATCGCAATTTTTTTTGCTGTTACCATGTGGAAATCTTGCGACGTATTCCCTGCCAGCGAATCTGTGCTTTGCTGCCTAAACAAAAAAAAAATGTTAACGTGGCATGGCCGCTCTTGAACTATACCTTTACTTTCAGTAGTGTTAATGCAATACCTGTACTGTACTGCTACTTGCGGCATGTAATAAATGTCGTCTGCATGTATTAGCACAAAGAGAGTCATTTCTGCTGTTTCATTTTTGTTTGCTACTTTCCTTGTTTCAAGCAGGGAATAACTCGGTGAAACTGTACATATAAATGAAGTAGACACAATCAAAACGGGTCTTCCGCGCTACTGGGCAATATTCTCCTGATGGTTACTCAACACGACATATAATAGGCAGGCATCGAGTTACGCTCTGAGCGTGAAACGCGTTGTGGGGCCATTGGAACAAGAAGGCTAATGTTGCCAATCAAGGACGATCGTTTGTGTACGATAGTTTTGGACATGCTACTTTGGTTTTGTAATTTTGACAAAAATACCAGAGAAAAAAATACGCATCTCTTTTTGCTTCTTCAAAGGACTCAGGAACTCAAAAGTCTATTTAACAAAGAACACCACCATTCGCACCAGCAATGCTTTTGCATGACAATGGACAGTTTATATCAAAGGACAGCAAGACTGCTGACACGACGCTGCAAGCTGAGTTGGCCGACTCGATATAATAAGGAGTTTCAATATCCCACTTCAGTGCAAAAAACACTTGTATTTTTTGTCGAGAACAGGATCACATGGCATTATAACAATGCACAAGTTTTTCGTCCACAGAATGTTTTTTCGGCAGAGAGTACTCTACAACGTTATAAAATAATTGCAGTACAATAGAGTCAAACGCTACCAACGTGTTATGCTATTTATAGGATTCTGTGAAGTTTTGAGAAAAGTAGAGATATCCAAATGATTTTCGATTTTATTTGGCTGCTAAAATGTATGGGGCCCCACTGGTCGCGCACAGGGAAGAAGGAGGTGGGTGGTCATGCCAAGCGGAGAATTTGGTGCTAGATCCTGAGTACAGGTTCGATTGGTAATTGAATGTTTCATGTTTCTTTCTGCGTTGAATTCTTCTTTCTGAATTTAACCTTCACCTTCAAATATTGCAGATAACGTCTCTGGCCATGCGAATTTCGATTTTGCTACTTGAAGCGTTACGGCACTCATTCTAGCCCCTCTTTCATCGGGCATCTCAATTGTGCCACGCTGTCTTTCTATCCATTCGAAGAATTCTTTTCCCTTACTGTCCTTACTACCGAGCGTTTCCAGCCTCTGATGTCTTGTTTATGTAATGAATGCTCCGCAAGCTATGTTAAAAGGACGAAAAAGCGGATTGTTGCCTTCTGTGTGCTCCCCAGCTCCTTTGGAGTCACCGACACCGTCTCATGATGCCTCACTAGGGGTAGGAAGAGCAGCATAATGGTGTTGAGAGGTTCTGCAACCGCCACCGGGGGGCCGTGGTACACGCATCGCGTTCGGTCCAGATGGGCAGCCTAAGTAGCTGCTCTAGTTAATAACAAAACAAATAGATATCACACAGCTTATGCGTGGAAATATCACCTATACCGGGGACGCTGCAGCTGCGTCATGGTTGATGTAATTTCAAGGGGACTTCTGATAACCTTACGACGATGCTACTTAGTGTAATATGAGGTGCCGCGAGTATCCTAAATTTTCGCGCTAGCGCATTCTATGTGTCCCGCTTGACTAAAGTATTCGGTATCGCAAAATAAGCCTCCCTTTGCCAAAGCATGCACACTTTACATGAACAGATCCGGAATTTCGTCCTTTGTGGTATCAACCGAGTGTACTTGTGGACAGCGCTCACACTACGTACGACGCAGGCAGACAACACAAAATATGCTTGTCTATAGGTTTCCCTTTCGTCCCATCGGCCTTCCTTTGTGCTCTTAAGGCAAACCTGTGACGCAAATTCTTCACGCAAATAAAACCAGCAGCGCCAATCCCAGAGGGAAACGACCACGGGCGCAGGACATCCACACAATTCTAGAATCAGTTCTGGTGGGCGAGCGTCCGTGCGACGTGTGCCTATTTGGCTGACAGAAATTTTTTGTTACTTGTCCAAGTATTTGCATAGCTGGCTGCTCGAGTGGAAGTGGTTGGACCTCCAACGTCACAGCAAAAGGCTACGCCGGATCAGCCGCCATCATCAAACTCATGCGCTGCATGCCGCAACGTGCGGGGAAAAATTGAAACCGCTCCGAGGTGGGTAAGGTCCTACTGACAACCATCATCATCACTATAGTGTGGCGCCATCCGTGAATGTGGCGGTTGGCTGCTTTACCAAAGTACCCTCTTTGGGTGGAACCCAAAGAGTTGCTGCAAGAAACGTTCCTGGACTTTTGCAGGAAATTTTCGTTGGCTGGAACTTACGTTCCTACTGCCACCATCTATCGAGTTTTGAGCGAGCTTTTTTACCCGATCCTATACTTCCCTCTTCACGTTACCGAATACGCAAGTGCACTCTTAAGCACAAGCAGGACATGTGAGAAGAAAATTGCTTCCCTGCTAAGCAGGTATCGAACCTGGTCCCTCACCTTGGGAGATCAACGTCTGTCCCATAGCACTACACCCCCAAGGAATTGTGGGTGTGAAAAGCATTCGATATGACACTTGGCAGGGCCCTAAACCCGGACGCTGCCATTGCTAAGTGGCGGTGCATGCTTGGAAATGGGCGGCTAGTTTGAAACTTTCCAGCCGTTACAATTTACGTGAACAAGTTCTACAATAGAAAAAGGAATCAATATCCTCGCGATTTGTTCAAGCGGCAGGAAAATCTGCGGGTAAACGTAATAGAGTCCAAGCTTAAGTTATCGAATGCTCCTAAGGCCTATGTATCAAACAAACTTCTCTTATTGATGCACACAGTGACGGAAAAGAATTAATTGACGCCATTCAAAGAGGGTTTATAACTACGTTACCAAAAGTCACTTTAATTGCGGGAAACATACAAGGAGTATTTGGTGCGAAGTAGAGGTGCGATAATTTATGCTGGCAATTCTTCTCTCTAGTGTTCAAACAATGCTGCAGATTTTCGCTTATTCCAAACTTAGTATTGCACACTTCTTCGCCTTTCCTCATTGGCGTAATTTATTCAATTACGAGAATCCCGTTGAGCGTACACGGCTACATATTTTGCACCTACCGTTCAGCGTCGAAAGTTTTCCAAGATGATTCCAAAATTTGAAATATTTCGAAAAACAATACAGAAGTCAGAGGCGGCGTCGCCTCGCAGTTAAGAAGGATTTATGTAGCTTCAGAATTCGCAAAGGAAACATTTCTATTCGCCTCATGTACACTGAATCAGCCTGTTCGGCAGCAGCTTTCCACACATTCCCACATTGTTTTCCTGAAGAGTGGTTTAAGACACGAAAGAAAATATCCTTTTTTATACTTCCGCGGACAACAATAGTAATAGTACGACAATCAGGACTACTGGATCTTATGAATTTTGGTATCTCCTCTTTTCAGATGCAGTGTGTAAGAGTGTTTTGTTGCAAGCTTTTTGATATATTACTTGAACACAACCACCGAGACAGGCTGCTTTTAGAAGAGGATTGTCTACACTGGAACAAATTCATTTCATCAATTAAGTTGCAGACAAAACCATGCTGTTTAAACTAATCCTAACAAGGAAGTTTAGGCCTTGGAAGCTAGAAACAGTGTTTCAATCACTCATAATTCACTAAGAGCACTGCTGGGAGCTTTGAACTACCAGGCCACTTAGGACACCTGCATAAGTCTTTTTTGACCACATATACAAAGAACGTACGCAAACAAATCAAGAAGTTCCCTTTCAGGAATGCAGTATGATAGAGAGATAACAACTAGCCAAAATTATTCGCGGCAAGCCTAGAGGGGTTACGTCGTGAAGGGTGACTGGGACAGCGCTGGAATACAGACAAACGCGTTATAGTATAGCGATTTGTGTTCAGAAAACTAGATTTTCTAACTCGCTGAGTCTGCGGAACAAATGAAAAAAAAATGCTTGGAGATCTCTAGACAGAAAGCTTATCTGCAGGTCTAGAAATATAATACGTCTAGAAAGGTAGCTAAATAATAGAAGACGTAAACGAGCAAAATTTCGCTGGACAGCACAACAGTGCTAATCCAAACCACAAGAAAGACATTTTCGAAGAATCTGTATGAGTTGAGCAGCATTCGGCAGGCACTCCTAAGTATTCAAAAATAGGGTGCGCAAGACAATAAAAAAAATAGCGTGCCACAAATTTGTGCAGCTGGCATTGACATATGGGATTGAAACTTGGTGCCTTATCAAACTAGTGAAAAAAAGCGATTGTTTAGCTCAACTGGTCACAGAAGGGCGATTCCAAGAGAGAACGAACATGCGTGTGCACGACCATTTTTTGTTCATTCTTGTTTTTTTTTTTATATATGCGCGCAATACGGAAACCCCCGAAGATCAAGTTTGTTTTCTCCTGAGGTGCGTAGTTCGGGAGAAAAAAATGTCTGAATGTGCCCGGAGCGCAGCGGTGGTTCCGGCAACTGCAGATTTTTTCACGTTTGCGTCTCTGTGTGCGTCAAGGAGTACAAGAGGTGTGTATAAAATGTTTCGGGCCATAAACTAGACCAGAATGCTAATCAGTGTAACGCAAAATCAGCGTCCAGCAGCGAACAAAAAAAAATGTGAAATCGGCCCAGACGATAGTTTGTTACTCTTTTTGACGACCCCTATCTACATTCTTCTTTTCTGAAAAACTTGTAAGTCAGCCATTTTGTTGGCCATACATGTCTGAACGCACCCAGCAAAAGATGGTGTTTGTAGAAAATTTATAAGTACTAAAACAAATTGAATAAACTTCAGCTCTTTTTAGAAATTGCGCAATTCAAAACTCAATATAAAAAACCCACACTCGATTTTCTTCAAAATTGCTGAAACAAGACTCCTTTACTTGGACAACAAAACTGTGGAAAAACACGTTGCATCATTTTGTTCAGAACAAAGTTATAAGGGGCCAAATTTTGGGCTCGCGCGACGCGTCTTGCGCGCCGCGGTAATTTCCGGCCGCTGTTGCCGGACGTTGCGCGGGTGTACACGGGCGGTAATTCACATTCCACTGCCACATGCCGGCACGGTCAATCTCTTTCCAGTATTGCCAAACGAAAAAAATAAATCTGGAGATTCTTTTGTTTGCCCGCCTCTGTTTCCCTATTGTGTTCTTTAACGAGCTAACTTTCTGGCCGATACCAGCTCGAAAGCGCTCCTTTGCGAACGCCACTCTTCTTATAGGGAAAGGAAAGAAGGGTTAACCCAAGCGCTAACCCAACGTGCTGTATGTTTGCACACCTATTTTCTCAGCGCAGCATGTCGCCCAGGTCTGAATACACATTTAATTCTTGCGCTAGTTAACTCAAACCATGCAGGCGGCTGCAAAGGCTAGTCAAAAATTGAAAACGTCAGATGTCCGCCTTCTCAAAGCGAGAACGTAGCGGTGCCTGCCGCAACGAACGAACACTGCAACATATACGCCTCAGTAACACCCGTGGTCTTGCCTCAATTTCACAGCTGAGCTACGCGACAACAACTGACTCAAAAACATGCACACTTCGCTCGCGTTTTTACAGGTGGAAATGAAGAGCAGATGAAAGTAGGCGCGTTGCCGACGGAGAAACAGACGGCCCGCAACCGTCGTCGTCCGCCGGCGAAGCCTTCACGTTAACAGGGGCGATCCTTGCGGCAGCTTTTGTCCCTGAATGAAACCTCGGCCGGAGTTTTGTTACCAGAAAAGCATTTAAGGAGTCTGGTATAACCTAGAAGCACTTAGAATAAACGCAAAATACACCTAGGGTGTTCCAATCACATATAACTCTGCACTTTTCTTTCAACTTTATTTTACGATTCTTAGGTTCCATCCACAAACTTTTATCGAAAGAGACATCTTTCCACACCTCGTACTCTAGCAAACATTTACTCTTGATCCCATAAATTACACCGCATTCTTCGACTACATTCTGTTGGCTGCATTGTCTTGTATGTTATCTTTTGCAGGCTTTACCAAAACGAATGTTCATTATTAAGAAGTTACGCGGGAGACCAGCGGAGAAAAAAATATTGAAAGAAAACCCATGTAGAAAGCTGGAGCCACACGATGATGCATTACGGTAATATTGCGAATTATAAACAACAAACAGAAAACCGCATCAAGCTTCAATGTGTTTGTATACGCCACAACAAACAGAAAACCGCATCAAGCTTCAATGTGTTTGTATACGCCACAAAGAAGGAGCTCTTTTAAGCTATTCTCGGTCATACACAGCCCTACTTAGTATGAAAACAGCAGGAGAACTTTGTTAGAGAATTGGTGACAATTAGAATGTGTTCCCACGATGGAACAAAAGTGGCTGTCACTTATTGTTAAATTCCCCAATAACGCTGTGCCGCCAGTCATGTATCCTAATATAACTCATTTCTGTTTTTTTAGCATTTCTTCTCGATGGTGCTGCCGGGCACTCGTAGCGTAGTCACCCGCAACGGTATTGCTGTCCGCCGATATGAGAAAAAAAAAACTAGCTATTCAGCAGCAAGCACGAGTGAAAGTGTAGACGACGCCCGAAAAACGGGACGTTAGTTGGGTAGCATGACCATCCGTTTGCTCCGCGCGCTCTAACATAATTGTGAAGAACCTACCACCACAGCGAGGCTTTCGCAGTGATCATTGAGGTGTCAACGGCGCAGAGAATGCAGGGGAGGTGAAACTGCCGAATCGGGCGCCCAGCAAACGTTCAGGGAACACGTGTTAAAAAACATTTGGCCCCACCGCAGTGGCTCAATACCGTTTATGTCTTCGCTTTCATTACAGGGAGGCCATTACGCTTCGCACTAAGGAACCCATAGCTTCGCTTATCTTTGAGCAGTGGGTCGCAGGGGCCGCAGCTTCATGGCCTATAAAGTACGGGGTCCAAGTGACGCCCTCTGCAGTGGGCTGAACGTTTTTGAATGCTGTGAATTACTTGCTGCACGTCAGAACAAGCTGTGGGATGGGCCCGTTTTTAGTACCGCGAACTCAGACACCGTTGTTCATGCGGCCATGACTGCGGGCCAAAAATGCTGTATTCAAAATTAACGGCTTCAAGCTCCAGGCCCCATATATCTTTTATTTTTAAAGTACATTGACACGTACTTTTACGATTAGCTTCCTATTATCACTTCTTCCTTGTATGAAAAATATTTTGGACCACGTGTAGTATACTTATCAAGTCAGCCTGAGAGCGTTACTTGCGTAAAATTGGGCTATATAAGAGTGGTTTTCACGGTGATCTGGGCGTACAGCAAAGGAAAGTCTGAATTTTTCAAATTAGAAGAACATTTTACACCCAAAATATGAGGCAGACTAACGTGAGGTGTCGTGCTTCTCACAGGAGTAGCGATATTGTCATTAACCAGTGTGCAGCACCGAAGGAAGCTATGTGCACAGCGGAGTGTTCACCGTCATCTCGTCGATCGGACCCGCTTGCTATATTATACTACCTTCTTCTTTGATGCTTCCTTAACTACCATAAATTAGGCGCTGTCACAAAGCACCTAACTCTTTCAGGCTGTCATCACGTTTCCGATTTTCCGGATTCACTTTTTCAGTATTCCCCGCTCGATGCATTGCTGACGGGAGCGAAGATGGTAAGGCGTTTTTTATTATTAATGTTGAAATTGCTTTCACCCATCCGAATCTCCTTTTCTGTGTAAACGCTACTTGGAAAGTTGCGTAATTTCAGCTTCTTTTATTCAACCTCCTCAGCCAACTGTTAGTCAGAATTATTAGGGAACCTGGAGTTGGCGAGTTCTTAGAACGATATTTCATCCAAACAACCACTTTTTTCTATTTCTCGTTTTCTGTTTCTCGCTAACCTGATGGCTTGCATTATCCCTGTCTTTTCTGAATGCACTGTATTTGATTACAGTGACAATTGAACCCAGGTATATTCCAAGAATTGCGGCATCAAGTGGTTTGGTTGTTTGTGCCGCGGATGAATATTACTTCTCATATTTCCTGGCGTATTTAGAAAAGGTGTGTATCGCTTTTTTGTCTGAAGGATTATTAAGAAAGAAGCAATCCTAATTAGTCTTTTTATGGCAGTATGGCGAATTTTCCAGTTTGTGACAATAGAGTTGAATATTCGTACAGAAAGAATACGTCTGCATCCTAAACATCCGGGCTATGAATCGGTTCTTTTAATTAGTATTCTATTACCCGATCTCCCTTATGCCGCCAAATGATTTCGACCTATCTACCTGTTCTCAGACAAGCTGTGGTAGTGAATGAACAAAACGGGCACTATATCTCAATTTTACACTCAGGTAGATGACCCGACACTTTGTTCAAAGAAAAAAGTGAGTTGGTACTAGTTATCTTCGTGATGTTCTTTTCCCCGGGGCTTCTCCTCCAAGCCGCAGCAGCGCTGAGGATCTCACCCCGGGTATCCTCAACCGACAAACTCAGCCTCCGATACAAAACTGTACATTTATTTACAGCCCGGCGGGCGACTAAAAAACAGTACTCGCGCGGAGCCCGAAGACGGCGGGCCGAGCTCTCCTGCGCCCGGGCCGCGTCTCTCTTGTCTTCATCCCCTCGTCTTGTCGCTGGGGCCGGGGAAGGGGGAAGAGCGAGTCCTTCGGGGGGGTCCAACCCCATGTGGTGGCGATTTGGCGCATCCGGTGCGGGCAGGCGCGACCTTCCTCGGAATGCGCGACGTTTCAAGGCGCCGCGCGACACGTGCGTTTCATTACCGCACCAGTTGGCGTGCCGAAAAGCCCGACACCTCCACCGCCACTGTGAAACATAACTTTCGGAATGTTTCACACACAACACACGCACATCACACACCCTTTCCACACGTGTACCGTCACTCTTTCACTTGACGACACACAACCAGCGTGGCCAGTGCCCCATATGACCCTGGCTGCAGGTCACCATGACAAAATAGCCACAATCCTCATCTAGCTCATTCAGAGCGATCTTCCTTTAAAAAGCGGTACGCACCGGCCGTCGTCGTCCGAAAACGCCTTGCCATGCGCCGCACACCCTCACACAACAGTATCAGGGGCCCATCTCCTCCTCGCTTCCTCGCTGGGAAGGGACCACTGCTGGCTCGTCAGCATTCGCTGCAGCCAAGCTGCACTTAGGTGAAGCTGCCTGACGCTTTCGCCTCTCTCTGGACGAACTCTCGGGATCGGCCGCTTCTGCGCTCGGAGCGCCGTGCTGCCCGACGCACGGTTGGTCAGCGCAAGCAGCAGAGGGCTGCTTAGCGGTCACATTACCGCTGACACTGACTGTCTGTTCAGCTACGCCTGCAGTCCTACCTGCAACTGCCTGGGGTTGCATTACATAGGCAGCCGTACATGATTTACACTTTCCTCTTTCAATTCGCTGGAGCTCCCCATGGCGATCACATTTTCGCGACATGACATTTGGGGATCTCCAGAAACAAAAGATGCAGTGTGCGCGACACAACTGCATCCGATTCCTCGCGCGATTCCCGTCTTTCTGCATCTGCAAAGCAACTGGCCGCTCGCACACGCTCACGGAATGTTCTGTGCCTCCGCATGGTGCGACGACGGGCTCACGCACAACTGAAGCCAGCCTCAGCCCTTTCAGCATGTAAAGAGTTGGCAAAGGTTTGATAGGACCGCCGTCACCCTCATCAGTTGATCGCCTGATAGTGTCTCATAATTTCATTCACAATTACCGCGTGGTTTTTATCTTTCTGACGTTTGCCCCTGTGCTGCATGCTTTTGTGAATCCGGTTAGTCAACAAACTTCATCCTGTTTGTGTTCTGATGATATATTTTGTTAGGCTAGTTCCTTGTTTACACTCGTTTGGCTGGGAAGTCCAACATAACCAACTGCAATATTTTCATGCCTTCTTAGTTTGATGGGCCAGTGATGGTGAGAGCTTCGCTCGAAGGCTTTCACTGGATTCATGAATTCGGATTGGCTCGGGGATCAATTAACCCATTAAGAAAACGCTGCGGCACGCAACACGACATTAATGCTTCTCTTTACAGCTGGTAAGGAGTGCTTAGTTGTCGGCTGTGTAAGTGTGTGGAGGCAGCTGGGCAGTAAACGTTCCTAATTGCGAGAAGATATTTCTTGATCTTTTGGTGTTTCAATCTTCGCTGTGTAAAAAACTGTTTCGGATCATTGCCTAAGTAAATATGCTTAGCCGTAAGGGCCATAATAATGTGCCCCACATTTCATTCCCAACAAAGCATACCCCGGCACAGCCCACCTGCTAGAAAGCACATTATCGGGTGGTGTATACCGATACCTTGTGTTATGTGACGATTAGCTAAAAAAGGCACTGAAAATGTTTTTAAGATAATAAACCCAAGCTACAGTTTCTCGAGCCCATGTACAAAGGAATGGTACTTGTGCAGCTTAACTTTACCTTCTCCCAAAACTACTAATACCTTGTGCATAATCTCGAGCCAGGGCTCCTGTGTCGACATGAATGTCTGTGTTGGTATTTGGGAGTACTGCAGTACAGCTGAAAGGTGTATGTATCTTGAATGGATTCAACAGAAATGACTTTTTTAAACGCCTCTGCTTGGGTAATAATGGGCAGCAGGTGATCTGTGATGAGTGCTTCGCTGTTGCCTTTTTGTTACACAAAAACAGGCTTTGTTGAGGCACTCTAGCAAACCTTCATGGAAAAATCAAGAAACAAACTCAAGAAAAAAGCTGCGAACACACGGACACTGTGTTCATCACGGCACATTTCTTAATTCTTCAGTTTCTTTTATGGTGGCGGTATTGCTCCCCAAAATATCAACCAACTCTGCAAGCTTCACACCTTAAGCCAGAAAGCCAACACGGTGTTTGTCAATGACAAATGATTCTACCGAACTTTCGTAGTTACGCAACCGAAATGGTCGGTTAATTTCTCCCTTGAAGGCACGTCAGCTACACTAGCCTGTTTGATAGGAACGATTGGTATGCGTGGAACCGGATTTCCTAGGATTGATACGGGCCTAGGGCTGCGTAATTGTGTTTTAGATGCGAAGCATCGCATGCTGGGGGCTGTGTCCCTCCCTTCCTCGTCGTTGTCCGCCATCCGCACTCCCACTACGCCTGCCTGGCCAGGCACCGCTGATGCTGATTGTGGAAGGATGCCCCTAGGGATTGGACAACCAAAGAATCCATCACGAGACAACTTCGCGTTAAACCACGGTCGTCATCTTCTCGTACGTGAACCCTGAGTACCACAACCCCACTGCGCATGCCTGGCCAGGCACCACTGATGATGATTGTGGCAGGATACCCCTAGAATTTGCCAAGCAAACAACCCATCACGAGATAGCTTCGCGTTCAACCACCATCGTCATCTTCCCGTAGGGGAACCCTGAGTAGTATGCGAGGCATTCCTCCTCTCCTCTCCGAAGCTCCTCTCCTCTCCGGTATTGCGCAACGAATGGCAACACCTGCGGCTCCACGCGCAATAATGCAAAGCAGCTTAGGTTTAGAGACGCGAAGGTAGCCGGTGCATACTCCGCTGAGGGCGCCACTTGAACTCCGCGGTGTAAATGACGCACGCGCACTCCGCTCCCTTATTCTCCTCCCGCAACGCCGCGATCGAAATGAAAACTAATGGGAACCTAAGTTGGGGACCCCATGGCTGCTTCGCATACTACTCATGGTTCCCTTACGGGAAGATGGTGAAATTTGTTTGTCAAAAAACCTTTTATTTACAAGGTAAATCCCAAAATTAGCGACCAGAAACTGCTTCTCCACGAAATAACATGGAGTCTTTAAACAAACGCAGGCGCGCTGTCGAAGAGTTTTGTGGAGTACGTTTGCCACTTGCAACGGACTTCTAAAAGCTCTTTGTAAAAGTTTTAGCGCTCGTAGTTTTTAATTTTGAGAAACGTTTAGTGCCCATCAATTAAGAAACCGATTACATTTGGAAAAGTTAGTGTAACCTGAATTAGTGAGGATCATCAAGCTGTGTTCCTATCATCCGCCCGTACGGCTGGTATATCCGTAAGATCCGGCGTCCGCACGAAAATTGGGACGGTTCTAGCCGTCGTCAGCTTAGAAAATACGCTTTTCTGCCGAATGAGCAGCGCCGTAACTTCTAATTCGTAGGCATCTTGGCTGCATACAACGCCGTAATTTGTGTTTTTGTGCTCGCTGTGCAGGCGATGAATTGATAACCCACCCGATTCACAATTATAGGTATAAAATATCTCCACTCAGAGCGGCGCCAGTACGCTGGTGGCGTTCAGTTTGAAGAGAAACGTTTTTTTGATGTTTCAACACACCGCTTAGCAAGTGCATTCATGCCAGTACAAAACAAAAACAAAACTGGCTGCACGATACAATTTCCAATAAATCCGCAAGCCGTCGAGTGGCAATCCGAATCCCAGAACACCCATCGCGCCCATCGGGCCGACGATCACAGCGCCAGATTCGTCGCTAGTTATTATTGTATGAAACTCTATGGCTCTGGGCCGCCCTGTAATACTGCCATGGAATAGCCCAAAATCGATAACTAAGATGCGTGTAATTTTTCTACGGGCACGTACCAGTAGTGCTAAAGTTACCGTAAGTTGATTTTTTTAAAGAAAATTAGTTGTGTCATAAATGCGCCATGTCTGTATCGCAAAAAGCTATTGAATTGCTAAGCTTTTACAGCGAAATGTTCTGATCATTACAAAACGTAATTAAAAAGCGATGACACAGGCACAAAGAACTGCAACTACTACGAACACTAGTTACTCTCTGATCAAGTACAACCGCCTGCTGATTATGAAATTATTCTGTTAGAAAAATGATGTTTTAATGCAAAAATATTTCAACGTGGCCTTGCGGAAATAAGGGTACACATTTACAGAACTATTACGACATCGATCACCAGTAAGACAGGAATTTGCGGCTTCGTAGTTCATAAAGCTTTTTTTTGAAATAAAGAACTTTTTTAAAAACAAAGAAATAAAGAATAAAGACAATAAAGAACTTCGCCAATAATACTGTAGAAATTGTATCGATTCCTCAGTCACTACCTCGGCAAAGGTGAACCGGTTTACTCCAACTTACTAGAAAATTTAGTTTGAAAGCACCTTTAACTCCAACTTAGCCATTGCTGAGCAACTCATCTACCCTCCATCAAACTCTCTTCTAGCACAACATTCAGATCTCTCTCGGGCTCAGACCTCACTCGGGCTCTGAGCTCATACGGATTAAGAACTCATAAACGGCATCATCATCATCCTATCTCCGCAAATGCAAGGAAAAGGCCTATGGATGATAACATCTTTACTCAGGAGAATAATGTACTCTTTAGAGGTCTACCTACCCGCATGAATAATTTCAACACCTGTGCCAATGGCCGAAACTTGCCCCGGGTTTGGGAAGTGGACTTCCTTTTACAAATGAAGCCATAGATCTCCGATTATCCCGGTCGTTTGCTAACTGCGACCAATTTATCCCCCTCAAACTTCTCGATCTTAGCTGCCTATGTTATTTTCTGGCGACCCCTTCCACATTTACCTTCTCTATGGGTCCACTCTGTAGCCCTTAGACCATTGGTTACCTTGCCTTCGCATTGCATGCCCTGCCCACACCCATTTTTTCGTCCTAGTTTCTACTATGTCCTAAACACGTGTTTGTTCGCTTACGAACTCCGCTTAAGTCTTTTCTTTTAATGTTACACTCATCATCGGCCGGTCAATTGCGGTCTGAGTCATCCTCAAGTTCAGTTCAGCCCTTGAACTCGAGGAACTTGAGCTGTGATAAATCACAGCTGTCGTATACTATCTTTTTGAGAGACAACGGTAGGCTGCCCTTCAATATCTGAGAATGCCTGCCGTTCGCTCTCCACCCCATTCATTTTCTTCTGTTTATCTCTGCAACATAATTGGTTCCCGGGCTACGACTTGGCCTAAGCGTATATATTGGCTTACCACTTCTACTGTCTCGCCAGTTCTCTCAAACCTCTGTTCTCTTCCGAGGATATCGAGCATTACTTTAGTTTTCTGCATATCAATTTTCAGACCCACGGTTCTACTCTGCTTGTCCACTGCAGTATGTATGCGTTGCAATTCGTCCCCCGAGTTCCTTACTAAGGAAACGTCATCAGCAAATCTACGGTTACTATGGTATTCTTTATTAGCCCACCTGTCCAATGTTATGAATACATCTTGTAAACATGCCGTGGATAAAATTGGAGAGATTGTGTCTCCTTTTCTTACGCCCTTCCTTATAGGTATTTTGCTGCTCTCCTTATGGAGGACAATAGTGGATGTGGACTAATTCTAGATATCGTCTAGTATTGTGGCGTGATGCTCGTCTGCACCCTGATTCCGCACTGCTTGAATGACTGCTAAGGTTTTGACCGAGTCAAGTGGTTTCTCATAATCAATGAGGGCTATGTATAGGGGTCGTGTATACTCAGCGCATTTCTTTATCCCGTGATTGATCGTGTGAACAAGGTACATTGCTGAATAGCATTTACGGCACCCTGCTTGTTCATTAGGTTGACGGAAATTCAAGGTTGCCGGCTAGAACTCTCTCGGACTGAAAACTCACTTGGTCTTAGAACTCCCGTTGACTCAGATGGACTCAAGACTCAAATGTACGCAGAAGTCAAATGGGCTCAGAGCTCAGACGAGCTCAGATGAACGTAGAACTCATAAGGATCCAAATTCCAAATTCACGCGGGTTCACGGATATGTGGTGAGATCTTTGAGTGGCTCCTTCTGGCTCTGACCTTGGCTTAGGGATTCGCGCCGCTGTCGTCTGCTACACTCCGCTTGTGAGGGGCGACAGTGCCTGGGCTAGAAATCGCCCGCGTCGTTGCTGTAGTGCGTTAAAAAGCGTATTTCTAGCGACTCAGTTATTTTGCCAGCTTCTGACGCATCTGAATAATTTGAAGCTGTATCCTCCACAAGTTTGCAACACACGAAGAGATAGAGAAGAACTTTGTTCAGAGTATCTGCCAGAAGATCGTGTGTAATTCGTCGTTTCTTGCTTATTCGCAAGGATCAGCGTTCAGAGATTCTCGATGAGTATTTAAAATGCGTAGGCTTCCCTGCTGTATTTTTGAGGTGCTCCTATGAAGACTCAACAGTCTAATACTACGTACCAAGCAGCGGCCTCTACACGCTCATCGCACCGCAGGAAATAAAGCGGCTTTCTTCTGTTTCTTTCGTTGTTGTCTTGTATGGGATTAATGTTCTTTTTTTTCTGGCCAACGCATTAATTTTTATGCGCCGTCACCAACTTCTTATTAGGAGGTTTCGGGGTGTTTGGGAGCCTCACAAAGGTCATGTGGATATTTCCTTCATTTTGTATGGCATACATTCCCTTCTTCACAAATTGGCTTTCATTACGGCTGCGTGCAACAAGGTGCATATCCGCAGCGTGCTTTGTTTATTCACATGCAAATACAATGAGAAGGTTTGTGTTACGCCACCATGATCGCGCCCCAAACAACGTGGTCCACAGTACTGGAAGGCGGCTTTTGTGCTCCGAATTTCTATCGTAATTATATCGTTATCATAACGAACTGACTGTCAACTCGAACAATCATGACATGATTACGGTGTTGAAGGCATGATATACTCGCTAACTAACGTAATAAATAGTATACCTGCATATATTACAAGGCTTGAAACCGAAGAAGAATTCCAAGTAGCTCTTTATTGCTTTTCAACCCTTCCAGGCGCGAAAAACAAATCCCATTCTACTCGGGATGGCGTTCTATATTTGAAGAAAATTACTTTTACTCTCTTGTCCTGGAGTGAGGACCCGGCCCACTAACCAGATCGATTTAATTGTTAAACAAAGTTTTCCCTCCTGCCCTTACGCCTCCTCCTCCTCTTGAGTGCAGTTTTCCTATAACGCACATCCGAATATCGGGAAGATATGGCTGTGCAAAATGTTCCGAAATATCCCTCCAAGTCTTAACAAACATATATGTGTTACTATAAATTTTAGCGAAGACGTGACTCGTTTTGCTCAAAAAACCTCCATAGTGGTTAGATGCCTGGTATAGAATCAGAACGCGCGTATATACGCACTGGGTTATTTGGAACTCAAGCTATAGTTTTTGCAGTCTGTAGTCCATGTCGGCAAACTTTTATGCCTTGACCACGTAAAGTGATGTGACAAAACGCGTTCGAGCGTTCGGCAAGGTTGCAAAAACCGTTTTACCTTACATATGATTACCGGGAATCGTGATGCCTTCTGCCAAAGCCGAAAGCCCTGAAGGCCTAGAATTTGTTGTGGTCTTTCATTTTCGCTGTTGTCGGTTATTAGCAGCTGACTGTTCCTTTTGTCCGAATGCTTACATAAGAAGCTGACGCCTAGCTCCGACTCTTCGCGCTCCACACAGGACCGGCTTCGCAAGGAATGGGGTAGCGCCGGCAATGTTTCTCCCGTAGCAGTATCCAAAACTATACTTTAATTGACACCATGAGCTAGTGTATGGATTTTAAGCCTATTCTTATGATAAAAAGTTACCCACACGCCAATTCTGAGGCGGACAAGCATCAGACGTTGACCGAGCGCAAAGAAACAGCAGGGAGAGCGATCCTGAGTGAAGCAGACGACAAATGCGAGAATCCTAAACTGACGTCACGGAGGGGCGCTTCGCAGCGCCGCCTGTGTTCGCGCTCACCGCCAATACCGGATCAAATTCGTTTGTTGAAATTTTCGCGTTTGATCTGCCGTGACTTCACAACTCCAAAAATGTTGAAAGTAATTATCGCTGTGCATTTATTAAGGCAATAGTTGGTCGGCAATAATGGCTATATGGACATTTACAATGATGTAAGCATGTATATAAACATGTATAAACTGTAACAATTATCTGAACAAGTATTGGATACCTTGCCCTTGCCATGGTCTGCGGGTTCATGACTAAGAAGATTAAGCTTTAACACTCGTGTCATGCCGCAGTTCATAATGATACGGCCTGGCCATTGTCATGTAACTGCAGGACGTATCCCGTTTCCACCCTTCCTTGTGCCACGGAGCGGCGTCTATTGTGAGGCAACAGCACTACTCTGTTATTTTAATGCTAAAACAGGGAATAGGCTATTGAGCAGGAAACTCACTGTTCGCCTTCATACCATCGAAGTAAGTCATTGGGAATAAGGTTTCTGAACAACGCAGATACGAGAATCAATCCACAAAGAACTTCCACTGTAGTCATTTACCTGAATAAAGGAAGACACAGTGAATTACTTTTGCGCTTTGACAGAACAACCATCCACCACTACTACAAACAGATAGACCTAAAGCCATTGACTGCCTAAGCAGAAGCGAGGGAATGGCCGTAGAAAAATTTCGGGGCTGCGATGCAACCGCCAGGATGGACAGAGCTGCCGCGACGAGACGCAAGATGATTCTGAAAGTGACTTTACTCAGCGAATGAGGCGGTATCATTCCTAGACGATTGAAACCCCTTACACTACACTACTCCATACCACGCCATACTACACTATTACCACAAGGCACCTTTCACACCTGTCCTAGTTGCAACCTACTTTGTCTGGCAGGCGAAATTGGCCCCAACTCACGCGGCAGCAGCAAATACGAGTCTGGAAATATTGTCTTATCGCTCGTGGCAGTTCTATGTTCTCGTGGATAGGGGGCAGAGGCGGCGTGCGCCACTAGTGTCTCCAATAGCGCCGTCTCGTCGTTTCAGCTGCGGGTCTCCACAACACCTTGAAACATCGCTGGGCTAATTTTTAGCGTAAGCATGCCTTTAGAGTGAATAAAGAAATCACACCTCCCTTACCCATCTTGATTTTCTATTGATGGTGACTCCGGTTACCAGAAGATTAAACCAAGTCAAATCAAAGGAGTTGAAGTTTTTTGTATATTGGTACAGGTCGGGAATGTTGACTGTCACTCTGAGAAAAAGCTGCCGGGACAGCTTGAGGGGCCAGAGCACCGCAGCAGCTGCGACAAACTTCGGTTGAAGACAATACATTACACAGCGGCTATTATTACAAATAAAGAATTCTAGAGAAACAACATTACCTTCTACTAAAGTATCTCTCACCTTTATAACCTGTTCACGCCGAAAAAGAGCTTTGGGAAACGTGCACATATAACGGGAGATATCATACATAAAAAGAACAGAAAGAACTGGTGAAACAAAGACCATTATTTGTCGTAAAAAATATGCAATGCTATTATTTGCGAAACATCATGTCATATTAAACACTGTGTGGGTGCTCGTAGTAGAGCATTACAGGTATTTTGTACCTAACCAACTCCAAAAAACACTGAGGATTGCTGTACTACCTTTAATGTAAAGCGCAGCTCGAACTGCAGTCATCTCGGCAGCGGCGAGTATTTGCGGCGTCTTATAGAGTCACAGCGTGACCAAAGCACATACGGTGGCAGGCGCTCCGTTTTGCTATGTCGTACCACGTCGCCAACTTTGCCGAGCATGCTATTGCAAATTATGTTTCAGATTGCTGCTCAAATTTCACGTGGTTCGTATGAGCCATGAACCCGTCGCGGTGGCTCACTGGCTAAGGCATTGTGCTGCTCAGGACGTGGACGTGGGTTCCATTGCCGGCTACGGCGGCTGCTTTTCTGGTGGAGGCGAAAAGCAAAAACGCCCGTGTGTACGAGATTTCGGTGCATATTAATGCCCAGGTGGTCAAAATTTATCCGGAGTGCTCCACTACGGCGGGCCTTATCGCCTGCGTTGCGTCGGCGCGTTACACCCTGCAGTCAATCGGGGAGGAGCATCTGACAAAAATTTGAGGGTGAGGGCGTTCCACGACGGCCAAGCATGACGAAAAAAAATCAGGGCGGGTTTGCAGAACTACACAAAGGGACACACCATGCACCAAAATTACTGAAGTCATTGCCAGTGCACTGTGACATGGAAGGCTTTTTAACATCTAAGCCGGTCGTCGTTCATTTCGATGATGATGATGATGGTTGGATGTTTATGGCGCAAGGCACACTGGGGCAAAGAGCGCCAAAACAATAGTCATATATGAGGGGTGAAACCTAAAACACTAAGTAAAGTCAGCAAAAACATAAGTGAAATTACAAAACGACAATGAGCATGGCTGGTGTATAGGGCCAGATTTCATGATGCGTGATAGGAAATGAGTTTAAAAATTTGAGGTCTAACAAATACTCAAACACACGTTTCACAGAAACAATGGCATCGTCACCTAGAAAAAACGATGGATGTAGGGGAATATGTTGTCTGTAGAGTTCTCTGAAGTGTTTGTGTCGTGTTGTGTGAAGTGCCTTGCATGTGATTAGTATGTGCACTACGGATAGGGCCTCTCCGCACCTGCTGCACTGGGGTCTGAAGATCCCGTGCGTCGCATGGGTGTGCCCTATCCGTAGCCTTGCCAAGGTGACTTCCGTGTGTCTGTTGTGTGAGTCAGCTGTGTACCGTCCCAAGTGTGGCTTTATTACATGTACTTTGTTGTCTGTCTGTTGGTCCCAGTGTGTTTGCCATGTTCTGCGCAGGTGTTGTCTTATGTGTGGCTTGAGGTCTGTGTAAGGTAGTGTTGTTATGTCTACTGTGTTTCGGAGTGCAGCATTGGCGGCCATTTCATCCGCCAGTTCATTTCCGCCGATGCCAGAGTGGCCTGGCACCCAACACACAGTCACCTCAAGGTTTGAAGAATATGCCAGCACAATTTATTTCACGACAAGGTTAACTACATGGTTTTCGAGGACTCTCCGGATGACAATGTACGGACGACACTCAGCGAATCTGTATAGATGATGGATTTAGGAATATGATGTTCAACTATGTGACTTACAACATGAAAAATGCCATATGCTTCTGCCGTAAAAATACTTGTCTTTACATTCATTGTTCTATATGCTTCAAAATTCGGCCCATGCGCCGCACAAGCTACAAAAAATCTTTTTTACCCTTAACCACGAGGCGAAGCCGCCTCTGACTTCAATAGGGTTTTCGAAATATGTCAAATTTTGTTATAATCTTGGGAAAACTTTCTACGCTGAATGGTAAGTGCAGAATGTGTATCCGTGTGCGCTCAACGAGATTCTCGTACCATTCAAGAAAATGTTACCGCGATATGTTTCATGCTGACCCCTAGAAGCGAGGACGCACGTGAAATGTTGTTTTGGTATTTTTTGCGAGCCCAGCGCGCTAGCCTGCACGATGCCGGGCGGGCACTTCTCGTGAGGCCCGTTCTCACATTCGTGGTAGATGACGGGAGTAACTACGACGCAGTTTTAAATGCAGAGCATTTCAGTAACTCACGATGTCACCCGCGTTGACGTCCTGTAGGCGTCCGTAGTCGCAGTCCGCACCCCTCCCCCTACACTATATAAAAAAAATACTATCCGGCGCCTGGTTTGATCCCTCGACCCTGCGGGCGGAACGCAATGTACATGGTGTTCTACCCACTGCGCCACAAAGCCGACACAGAATGGGAGCCTACCAACGCGCTTTATATCCTTGACTCATTCAAATTACTGCTGACGAGCGCTCTCTCGTCAGCAGTTGCCACAAGTGCAACAACATTAACGTAACGCAAACTACTTAACGTCGTGCGCCCCCGGAAATGTTCTGCATTTGATCCTGCCCCTCGCGAAAGGGATGTTTCACTGCGTCGCCATGCAAACAGTTTGCCATTATAGTTCCGCCCGCTCCGGTCGGTGTCGCCACGGTTCAAACCACGGCAGGGGAGCTGCGCTGGCGTTCGTTGATCGGCGTGCGTTCCGGCGTGGTGGTTTGATGTTTCGCTTACTTTCGAAATCACCTTGGATGATAATCCCTAGCACAATTTTTTGATGACACCGCACACCGCACAGATCACGGCCAGCAGCAACAGCTTCACTGTAAAAAGCACGCGTTGAAAAAAGGAGGAATCCGTAACCTACCAAACTGGCAATGCTGCTGCTGAACGCAACAACTTAAAAAATATTTCTTTATGGCGACAGTCTGCCAGCTGTAACAGTACACTCCGGGCAGTGGCGGCTGCTACATTGCTAGGCCGAATATTGAGGCCCCCAAAGATAAAAAGTAATCCCCTCTCCGGTTTTGTAGAGTTCGCTTTAGGTTACCTCGCACTAAAATAAGACACACGAAGTGGACAGTGAGAGCGCCACTGTAAATTGATTTATTACAAGTACAATATTTTCTTGGAGACCACCCGACCTCACCCCGACCCGCCTTCACCCCTCCTTTTTAGTCGAAGTTCTGATTACCGTTGTCGCACCCCTCTCCCACCCACACTCTGCGCAATAGACGTTGCGGGCCAGCGCGAGGAGTAAGGTAGGCAAAACAAAAATCCAAAAGTACCCAGGTGAGCCACCGACCAGTGAACGACACAGTGGGAAAAAAAAGTCTTGTAACGGTCCAACGTTTTACACGCAATACCTGTGAGCGTGTCGTTATTTGACACGGATCAATCGCACACAGCGGCCATCAGAGAGCACATTTGAGCGCAGTAGCGGATAGAAGTGTGACGAATTGAGCTATTGTAAAACAATAACAATGTTGCTGTATTCTTGAAAGTGCAAGAAACAACAGCCTTAATTGGACTTTTTGCATTCAGACCTCATTTTGAATTAGCTGCAAACAAGGCATGATGGCTAGCATTTTATTCTTCTCTTCTTTTTTTTTACGGTGAGGAGGTAGGGCTGCTTGTCATCTTTCAGATTGTTGAGTTGGCTGTTTGTATATATAATCAGTTTTTGAAGCATTCATTAGTTGAAACATTCTTATTAGGCATATCCTGAGTCAAATTCCGTTAGCGGTCCTGATTTTTATAATTCTAAGCCTCACACTCTGAATGCTCACCATGAGCACGGACGAGTTACAGTATATAAATGACGACAGCGTGGATTCCTTTATTACCATGTCAATGCCTAAGAATTTACATACTTGAGAACAATTATGATCATTATACATGTAATCAAAATAATAGCGGTAAGGAGTCACTTGGGAACCACACTAGGTTTAACTGAATACAGATAGTAGTCGATAGTTTCCTCTGCTTAGAGACGGCCGTTTAGTCTTGTATTTTCTAGTTAATAATCACCTAGAACATAGGTAACATAGAATGCTTGTCTGTGGCAGGTCTCACAAACGGCAAAATGGGAAGAATGAGGGTGGGCATCGCTTCCATAGATAGGTTAGATTAGGTATAACTTTATTGCTGCCTAGAAAACGACGGTTTTTACTCGCCGCGACGCGGGCCTGGAGTCGACCTATGGTTTGCTGTTACTTTGCACAGCGCCAGCGCACCCCGTTCACGGGTCGCGTGGTCCGTGTTTTTTGAGCGCACCCCGGGCCTGCTGGACGGCCCAACGTTGAACGTCCTTGTCGTTACTGCGCACTGCTTCTTGGAGTTTATTTTTTTTGGTGTCATTAGCGACATAAAATTTACGAGTGAGTTTTTGTAGCTTAGTAACAAACTGTTTCATTGCAGTAGGCAAACCGTCATGAATAAACTGCATTGCATCAGCTGCGCAGCCTGTGACATTATGCAACTGAATGAATGGAAGACGTCTTCTTGCTTCGATTTCTGTGTCTACATAAAGAAAACGCCTTTATAACAATACAAATTCCGCGAGCGCGAAGGGGTGCAAATGTTTAAGTGTCGCACTAAAAAATATAGTGCCTTAGGCTTTCCAAAGCGCTATGGATGATATGCTTTACATCAGAGGCGTTTCTTACAGTACGTTTAGCCCTGGCTTGCTTTGTTGCACAAGTTAACCGCCATGCGGTAAAGCCAACATAGTCTCACCAGCTCGAGGTGAGGTAGGTGCGCCTTCTCCCGCTTGCAGTCAAGAGTTTACGTAGAGCATGCGTTAGTTAACTGCAGCATTATGGAGTAAAACTGCTCTTTTTTGCACCAACCAAGACACTTCGCGCTATGAAGCACGGGGCAGTGTAGTAGACCTCTCACTCGAGGAAATTTATGGTAAACTAAGACATCGCCTACAGAAGGTAATTTTTACGCCTTCGTTATTATTTCAACGCCGCCTTGGTATCTAGGAATCCAACCCGAGACATTGTACATCCCGGCTACCATAAGAGAGAATGTGAGATCTGAGCAATATGGCACGTGAAAAATCTTAATAACAATAAAGCGACTCTGGACATTATTTGGAGTCTTTACAAAAACCAAAGACAGCCAGCCTGAGGAAACTAGATGAATACTTGCTTATGTAAAACTCAAAATATAAAAAAAATGGCGCGGGCGCCCGAGGCGCGATATTAATATATACGGTGTTCAACAACGTGAAATGGGCCCCGGCTGACTGCGTAATTTCTGTTCCTCTTACATCAGAAGGTTAAAGGTGCCTTAATTGGCCCTGTTGAGAGCCATAACTTATGATGCCATATCGGTAGTAAATATAGCAAGTTTTGATGGGGCTTCAGAACGTGGTACATATGGCATCGTCCATAATTTTTAACAGTAATAAATGAAGGTATTAAATAAACAGTGCAGGAGCGATCCGTGCGTCTTCATTGTTGCGCATCTCATTGAACGACTTGTACTTGAAAAGATCAGGCTGGAATGGATACGTAGGTAATGGGTTTTTTACATTGGCCCAAATTCTTGAGTTTGATTTTCAGTACACACACTGCTGCCTTCATGGCTATCAACTGCACTGTTCTGTGAACCCTCTCTTCAAACACACACACATTGGGAAGGCCGCGGTGAATCTTAAGCATACCAACCATTACAAGCCAGGCGTGGGCGGGCGCCCGTTATGTTGTGACAAGTGGCCTGCACACATCAGTTCCCACTAGAGTGGCCGGATGAATGCTACAGCCAGGCTAGAGGCCCTGTGACTTAAGTCAGGTGATTCTGAACTAAAAAGAAACGTAAAATGAAGAACGAAACAACGTTCAACGCAGCATTAAACGAATATTCTACGGAGACTGAAAAAAAAACGGTGCGAACGACAGGGAAGAACACAGAGGCAGGTCTCCTGCACTGCATTGTTAACCGTGTCGTTGCCGCTGCATTTCAATCAGGTACTGAATGCCGACTGGCTTTACTATGAATTAAGAAACGTATCCCCTGCCAGGCAGTCCTGGTACGAAAAGTGCTGGATGCAGTAAGGATGATTAACACGCTAAAGCAGCGTGTTACAACGCCCTCACGAACCACACGCACACACGCAACCCTGGCCAAAGCATTCTCCCACACTCAAACCTCACGCATAGATTGTACTGCAAGTTCGTTTTCTGTACATAAATGAACCAGCGAAAAATGACGCAGGACACGACAAGAAGCACACGTACGCGTTCTTGTGGCTTACATCCTTTTTAGCTCATTATTTTATACAAATAATGAATCTGCTCGCTCAGCCTTTTGCACTCTTGAAGTTCACTTTCGCTACAAGGAATATATTGGTTGCCACAATGACGTTGCTTAAGAAATTGTAGAGGAACAAGTGATGTTAGTGACGCCACATTGAAGAAGAGAGACAGAAACACCACGGGTGAGATGGGTTTGCATGCGAACGAGTTTACAAACCGTTGCAACAAGCCGTCAACAGCTCGCCAAATAATAAAGAAGAGGGCAGATCAGCATAAACAGTTACCACAATGCAAGACGGTGAGAACGTGTAGTTAAGAATTTCGCAAACGTCGCTAATATGACTGTCGCCAGCCGAAAGCAACCTTTTTCAGTAGTAGGTATGCGCAACAGATTGCAAACCGCCAAAAACCAAAAAACAGGCGACTGCAGCACCGTAGTGCCACAAGACGCTTGAGCTGTTGAACAATTGACAGTGCGACTACCATTACCATTTTAGAATCTGTTGCTTCGACTGCAAAAATCGAACACGATGACACCGTGTTGGCAGCAGTCGGAAAAATGTAAACCTACGGCGTGGAAACGCAGGGAACAAACGAGACGTCCCACCCGCCTAGCGCTCCTCCTTTTCCCAAAAATTCGATTAATTTTTCCCCTGCAGGGCAGGTCGGCCTTAACGGCCTGTTCAATGGGAAGGATGGATAGGTATGGAACCGGACTGCGCAGGATCTAACGGGCCTATGGCTGCGCTAATTGTGTTTTTGGCAAAAACCTCTTTTTGTGTGGTTCGCTGTTGACCAATTTCACAGCAAACAAGAACGTTAGTGACCAAAGACTGCCTTTGTATGAAATAAAAGGCTATATTTGTCGTGCCCCGTGCCGGGCACAAGACAGATCGCGCATGCAGTGGCTCCCGTACCACAGCAGTGGCATCAAACTAATTAATCAAGTAACTTCCTTTGACATCACTAAAGAAACGTCATACTTCTGTCACATGATGCCGCATTCGTTATCTACTTGTGCCTTGCTACTTGCATGCCAAGCCTTGTATTTAATTGTGGCGGCTCAATGAGGAAACATGCTGATCAGTATTTTCTAGCACCTCATGCCGGGATAATGCGTTTGCTGACACGGATAACATGATGACGTGAGCAACACCAGTGTCAGCGGCCGTCACCGTGTGCATGAATCGGTACAGTGCATCACCACACGCAATCCGTTCTCGCATGTAGCTTGTTCTGTAATTTTACTCGAGGGGCAGTGCAAAAAGCGTGAATACCCCGCCGAAACATCCATGCACACAGCGTGCAGGGTGTGCAGCTCCTATTTGGTGGGCGGCCTGGTGAATGCGAGAGCCAAACAGCTGCCCGTCAATGAACAGCATCTAATCAAGCTGTTGGATTCTTTAGGATTCTGTGGGATTCTTGCTAAAACTATCAGCTGCCGTACTAGCTTCCTGTGCAAGGAAGCACTAGCTCCAACTTTGCAAGTCCGATAAGATCGCCGTTTGTGCACGCTTGGCGCTTCTGCTAAATAGTGCTTCCAAGTTTGGTTTGCAAACGGTAAACAAGTGACACTTACTCTCACATATATTGTTTTCAAAATTGTTGCTTCGAATACTATTGTGCTTTTATGAAAGGTAAGACTTGAAATGGGCGGCGATAATTAGGCAATCTGTTGGCATATATTTTTAAATTCACAGAAAACAACGTTTTGTCTACCTGGATATTTTCCCAAGATGGTACGTGGAACTGCCACCTAGCAAGTTTACTGAAAGGTTTTTATCTGCTCAAATGCATGTAAAGAGTTGGCAAAGGTTTGATAGGACCGCCGTCACCCTCATCAGTTGATCGCCTGATAGTGTCTCATAATTTCATTCACAATTACCGCGTGGTTTTTATCTTTCTGACGTTTGCCCCTGTGCTGCATGCTTTTGTGAATCCGGTTAGTCAACAAACTTCATCCTGTTTGTGTTCTGATGATATATTTTGTTAGGCTAGTTCCTTGTTTACACTCGTGTTTGGCTGGGAAGTCCAACATAACCAACTGCAATATTTTCATGCCTTCTTAGTTTGATGGGCCAGTTATGGTGAGAGCTTCGCTCGAAGGCTTTCCACTGGATTCATGAATTCGGATTGGCTCGGGGATCAATTAACCCATTAAGAAAACGCTGCGGCACGCAACACGACATTAATGCTTCTCTTTACAGCTGGTAAGGAGTGCTTAGTTGTCGACTGTGTAAGTGTGTGGAGGCAGCTGGGCAGTAAACGTTCCTAATTGCGAGAAGATATTTCTTGATCTTTTGGTGTTTCAATCTTCGCTGTGTAAAAAACTGTTTCGGATCATTGCCTAAGTAAATATGCTTAGCCGTAAGGGCCATAATAATGTGCCCCACATTTCATTCCCCAACAAAGCATCCCCCGGCACAGCCCACCTGCTAGAAAGCACATTATCGGGTGGTGTATACCGATACCTTGTGTTATGTGACGATTAGCTAAAAAAGGCACTGAAAATGTTTTTAAGATAATAAACCCAAGCTACAGTTTCTCGAGCCCATGTACAAAGGAATGGTACTTGTGCAGCTTAACTTTACCTTCTCCCAAAACTACCTAATACCTTGTGCATAATCTCGAGCCAAGGGCTCCTGTGTCGACATGAATGTCTGTGTTGGTATTTGGGAGTACTGCAGTACAGCTGAAAGGTGTATGTATCTTGAATGGATTCAACAGTAAAATGACTTTTTTAAACGCCTTCTGCTTGGGTAATAATGGGCAGCAGGTGATCTGTGATGAGTGCTTCGCTGTTGCCTTTTTTGTTACACAAAAACAGGCTTTGTTGAGGCACTCTAGCAAACCTTCATGGAAAAAACTCAAGAAACAAACTCAAGAAAAAAGCTGCGAACACACGGACACTGTGTTCACCACAGCACCTTTCTTAATTCTTCAGTTCCTTTTATGGTGGCGGTATTTCTCCCCAAAATATCAACCAACTCTGCAAGCTTCACACCTTAAGCCAGAAAGCCAACACGGTGTTTGTCAATGACAAATGATTCTACCAAACTTTCGTAGTTACGCAACCGAAATGGTCGGTTAATTTCTCCCTTGAAGGCACGTCAGCTTTCACTAGCCTGTTTGATAGGAACGATTGGTATGCGTGGAACCGGATTGCCTAGGATTGATACGGGCCTAGGGCTGCGTAATTGTGTTTTAGATGCGAAGCATCTCATGCTTGGGCTGTGTCCCTCCCTTCCTCGTCGTTGTCCGCCATCCGCACTCCCACTGCGCCTGCCTGGCCAGGCACCGCTGATGCTGATAGTGGAAGGATGCCCCTAGGGATTGGACAACCAAAGAATCCATCACGAGACAACTTCGCGTTAAACCACGGTCGTCATCTTCTCGTACGTGAACCCTGAGTACCACAACCCCACTGCGCATGCCTGGCCAGGCACCACTGATGATAATTGTGGCAGGATACCCCTAGAATTTGCCAAGCAAACAACCCATCACGAGATAGCTTCGCGTTCAACCACTATCGTCATCTTCCCGTAGGGGAACCCTGAGTAGCATGCGAGGCATTCCTCCTCTCCTCTCCGAAGCTCCTCTCCTCTCCGGTATTGCGCAACGAATGGCAACACCTGCGGCTCCACGCGCAATAATGCAAAGCAGCTTAGGTTTAGAGACGCGAAGGTAGCCGGTGCATACTCCGCTGAGGGCGCCACTTTAACTCCGCGGTGTAAATGACGCACGCGCGCTCCTCTCCCTTATTCTCCCGCAACGCCGCGATCGAAATGAAAACTAATGGGAACCTAAGATTGGGGACCCCATGGCTGCTTTCGCATACTACTCAGGGTTCCCTTACGGGAAGATGGTGAAATTTGTTTGTCAAAAAACCTTTTATTTACAAGGTAAATCCCAAAATTAGCGACCAAAAACTACTTCTCCACGAAATAACATAGGAGTCTTTAAACAAACGCAGGCGCGCTGTCGAAGAGTTTTGTGGAGTACGTTTGCCACTTGCAACGGACTTCTTAAAAGCTCTTTGTAGAAGTTTTAGCGCTCGTAGTTTTTAATTTTGAGAAATGTTTAGTGCCCATCAATTAAGAAACCGATTACATTTGGAAAAGTTGGTGTAACCTGAATTAGTGAGGATCATCAAGCTGTGTTTCCTATCATCCGCCCGTACGCTGGTATATCCGTAAGATCCGGCGTCCGCACGAAAATTGGGGACGGTTCTAGCCATCGTCAGCTTAGAAAATACGCTTTTCTGCTGAATGAGCAGCGCTGTAACTTCTAATTCGTAGGCATCTTAGCTGCATACAACGCCGTAATTTGTGTTTTTGTGCTCGCTGTGCAGGCGATGAATTGATAACCCACCCGATTCACAATTATAGGTATAAAATATCTCCACTCAGAGCGGCGTCAGTACGCTGGTGGCGTTCAGTTTGAAGAGAAACGTTTTTTTGATGTTTCAACACACCGCATAGCAAGTGCATTCACGCCAGTACAAAACAAAAACAAAACTGGCTGCACGATACAATTTCCAATAAATCCGCAAGCCAGTCGAGTGGCAATCCGAATCCCAGAACACCCATCGCGCCCATCGGGCCGACGATCACAGCGCCAGATTCGTCGCTAGTTATTATTGTATGAAACTCTATGGCTCTGGGCCGCCCTGTAATACTGCCACGGAATAGCCCAAAATCGATAACTACGATGCGTGTAATTTTTCTACTGGGCACGTACCAGTAGTGCTAAGTTACCGTAAGTTGATTTTCTTTAAGAAAATTAGTTGTGTCATAAATGCGCCATGTCTGTATCGCAAAAAAGCTATTGAATTGCTAATCTTTTACAGCGAAATGTTCTGATCATTACAAAACGTAATTAAAAAGCGATGACACAGGCACAAAGAACTGCAACTACTACGAACACTAGTTACCTCTCTGATCAAGTACAACCACCTGCTGATTATGAATTATTCTGTTAGAAAAATGATGTTTTAATGCAAAAATATTTCAACGTGGCCTTGCGGAAATAAGGGTAACATTACAGAACTATTACGACATCGATCACCAGTAAGACAGGAAATTTGCAGCTTCGTAGTTCATAAACTTTTTTTTTGAAATAAAGAACTTTTTAAAAACAAAGACAATAAAGAATAAAGACAATAAAGAACTTCGCCAATATACTGTAGAAATTGTATCGATTCCTCAGTCACTACCCTCGGCAAAGTTGAACCGGTTTGACTGCAACTTACTAGAAAATTTAGTTTGAAAGCACCTTTAACTCCAACTTAGCCATTGCTGAGCAACTCATCTACCCTCCCTCGAACTCTCTTCTGGCACAACATTCAGATCTCTCTCGGGCTCAGACCTCACTCGGGCTCTGAGCTCATACGGATTAAGAACTCATAAACGGCATCATCATCGTCCTATCTCCGCCGAATGCAAGGAAGAGGCCTATGGATGATGAAATCTTTACTCAGGCGAATAATGTACTCTTTCAGAGGGCTACATACCCGCATGAATAATTGCAACACCTGTGCCAATGGCCGAACTTGCCCCGGGTTTGGGAAGTGGACTTCTTTACAAATGAAGCCATAGATCTCCATTATCCCGGTGGTTTGCTAACTGCGACCAATTTATCCCCATCAAACTACTAGATCTTAGCTGCCTATGGTTATTTCTGGCGACCCCTTCCACATTTACCTTCTCTATGGGTTCCACTCTGTAGCCCTTAGACCATTGGTTACCTTGCCTTCGCATTGCATGCCCTGCCCACACCATTTTTTCGTCCTAGTTTCTACTATGTCCTAAACACGTGTTTGTTCGCTTACGAACTCCGCTTCCTCTTTTCTTTTAATGTTTACACCTATCATCGGCCGGTCAATTGCGGTCTGAGTCCATCCTCAAAGTTCAGTTCAGCCCTTGAACTCGAGGAACTTGAGCTGTGATAAATCACAGCTGTCGTATACTATCTTTTTGAGAGACAACGGTAGGCTGCCCTTCAATATCTGAGAATGCCTGCCGTTCGCTCTCCACCCCATTCGTTTTCTTCTGTTTATCTCTGCAACATAATTGGTTCCCGGGCTACGACTTGGCCTAAGCGTATATATTGGCTTACCACTTCTACTGTCTCGCCAGTTCTCTCAAACCTCTGTTCTCTTCCGAGGATATCGAGCATTACTTTAGTTTTCTGCATATCAATTTTCAGACCCACGGTTCTACTCTGCTTGTCCACTGCAGTATGTATGCGTTGCAATTCGTCCCCCGAGTTCCTTACTAAGGAAACGTCATCAGCAAATCTACGGTTACTATGGTATTCTTTATTAGCCCACCTGTCCAATGTTATGAATACATCTTGTAAACATGCCGTGGATAAAATTGGAGAGATTGTGTCTCCTTTTCTTACGCCCTTCCTTATAGGTATTTTGCTGCTCTCCTTATGGAGGACAATAGTGGATGTGGACTAATTCTAGATATCGTCTAGTATTGTGGCATGATGCTCGTCTGCACCCTGATTCCGCACTGCTTGAATGACTGCTAAGGTTTTGACCGAGTCAAGTGGTTTCTCATAATCAATGAGGGCTATGTATAGGGGTCGTGTATACTCAGCGCATTTCTTTATCCCGTGATTGATCGTGTGAACAAGGTACATTGCTGAATAGCATTTACGGCACCCTGCTTGTTCATTAGGTTGACGGAAATTCAAGGTTGCCGGCTAGAACTCTCTCGGACTGAAAACTCACTTGGTCTTAGAACTCCCGTTGACTCAGATGGACTCAAGACTCAAATGTACGCAGAAGTCAAATGGGCTCAGAGCTCAGACGAGCTCAGATGAACGTAGAACTCATAAGGATCCAAATTCCAAATTCACGCGGGTTCACGGATATTGGTGGTGAGATCTTTGAGTGGCTCCCTCTGGCTCTGACCTTGGCTTAGGGATTCGCGCCGCTGTCGTCTGCTACACTCCGCTTGTGAGGGGCGACAGTGCCTGGGCTAGAAATCGCCTGCGTCGTTGCTGTAGTGCGTTAAAAAGCGTATTTCTAGCGACTCAGTTATTTTGCCAGCTTCTGACGCATCTGAATAATTTGAAGCTGTATCCTCCACAAGTTTGCAACACACGAAGAGATAGAGAAGAACTTTGTTCAGAGTATCTGCCAGAAGATCGTGTGTAATTCGTCGTTTCTTGCTTATTCGCAAGGATCAGCGTTCAGAGATTCTCGATAAGTATTTAAAATGCGTAGGCTTCCCTGCTGTATTTTTGAGGTGCTCCTATGAAGACTCAACAGTCTAATACTACGTACCAAGCAGCGGCCTCTACACGCTCATCGCACCGCAGGAAATAAAGCGGCTTTCTTCTGTTTCTTTCGTTGTTGTCTTGTATGGGATTAATGTTTTTTTTTTCTGGCCAACGCATTAATTTTTATGCGCCGTCACCAACTTCTTATTAGGAGGTTTCGGGGTGTTTGGGAGCCTCACAAAGGTCGTGTGGATATTTCCTTCATTTTGTATGGCATACATTCCCTTCTTCACAAATTGGCTTTCATTACGGCTGCGTGCAACAAGGTGCATATCCGCAGCGTGCTTTGTTTATTCACATGCAAATACAATGAGAAGGTTTGTGTTACGCCACCATGATCGCGCCCCAAACAACGTGGTCCACAGTACTGGAAGGCGGCTTTTGTGCTCCGAATTTCTATCGTAATTATATCGTTATCATAACGAACTGACTCTCAACTCGAACAATGATGACATGATTACGGTGTTGAAGGCATGATATACTCGCTAACTAACGTAATAAATAGTATACCTGCATATATTACAAGACTCGAAACCGAAGAAGAATTCCAAGTAGCTCTTTATTGCTTTTCAACCCTTCCAGGCGCGAAGAACAAATCCCATTCTACTCGGGATGGCGTTCTATATTTGAAGAAAATTACTTTTACTCTCTTGTCCTGGAGTGAGGACCCGGCCCACTAACCAGATCGATTTAATTGTTAAACAAAGTTTTCCCTCCTGCCCTTACGCCTCCTCCTCCTCTTGAGTGCAGTTTTCCTATAACGCACATCCGAATATCGGGAAGATATGGCTGTGCAAAATGTTCCGAAATATCCCTCCAGCTCTTAACAAACATATATGTGTTACTATAAATTTTAGCGAAGACGTGACTCGTTTTGCTCAAAAAACCTCCATAGTGGTTAGATGCCTGGTATAGAATCAGAACGCGCGTATATACGCACTGGGTTATTTGGAACTCAAGCTATAGTTTTTGCAGTCTGTAGTCCATGTCGGCAAACTTTTATGCCTTGACCACGTAAAGTGATGTGACAAAACGCGTTCGAGCGTTCGGCAAGGTTGCAAAAACCGTTTTACCTTACATATGATTACCGGGAATCGTGATGCCTTCTGCCAAAGCCGAAAGCCCTGAAGGCCTAGAATTTTGTGTGGTCTTTCATTTTCGCTGTTGTCGGTTATTAGCAGCTGACTGTTCCTTTTGTCCGAATGCTTACATAAGAAGCTGACGCCTAGCTCCGACTCTTCGCGCTCCACACAGGACCGGCTTCGCAAGGAATGGGGTAGCGCCGGCAATGTTTCTCCCGTAGCAGTATCCAAAACTATACTTTAATTGACACCATGAGCTAGTGTATGGATTTTAAGCCTATTCTTATGATAAAAAGTTACCCACACGCCAATTCTGAGGCGGACAAGCATCAGACGTTGACCGAGCGCAAAGAAACAGCAGGGAGAGCGATCCTGAGTGAAGCAGACGACCAATGCGAGAATCCCTAAACTGACGTCACGGAGGGGCGCTTCGCAGCGCCGCCTGTGTTCGCGCTCACCGCCAATACCGGATCAAATTCGTTTGTTGAAATTTTCGCGTTTGATCTGCCGTGACTTCACAACTCCAAAAATGTTGAAAGTAATTATCGCTGTGCATTTATTAAGGCAATAGTTGGTCGGCAATAATGGCTATATGGACATTTACAATGATGTAAGCATGTATATAAACATGTATAAACTGTAACAATTATCTGAACAAGTATTGGATACCTTGCCCTTGCCATGGTCTGCGGGTTCATGACTAAGAAGATTAAGCTTTAACACTCGTGTCATGCCGCAGTTCATAATGATACGGCCTGGCCATTGTCATGTAACTGCAGGACGTATCCCGTTTCCACCCTTCCTTGTGCCACGGAGCGGCGTCTATTGTGAGGCAACAGCACTACTCTGTTATTTTAATGCTAAAACAGGGAATAGGCTATTGAGCAGGAAACTCACTGTTCGCCTTCATACCATCGAAGTAAGTCATTGGGAATAAGGTTTCTGAACAACGCAGATACGAGAATCAATCCACAAAGAACTTCCACTGTAGTCATTTACCTGAATAAAGGAAGACACAGTGAATTACTTTTGCGCTTTGACAGAACAACCATCCACCACTACTACAAACAGATAGACCTAAAGCCATTGACTGCCTAAGCAGAAGCGAGGGAATGGCCGTAGAAAAATTTCGGGGCTGCGATGCAACCGCCAGGATGGACAGAGCTGCCGCGACGAGACGCAAGATGATTCTGAAAGTGACTTTACTCAGCGAATGAGGCGGTATCGTTCCTAGACGATTGAAACCCCTTACACTACACTACTCCATACCACGCCATACTACACTATTACCACAAGGCACCTTTCACACCTGTCCTAGTTGCAACCTACTTTGTCTGGCAGGCGAAATTGGCCCCAACTCACGCGGCAGCAGCAAATACGAGTCTGGAAATATTGTCTTATCGCTCGTGGCAGTTCTATGTTCTCGTGGATAGGGGGCAGAGGCGGCGTGCGCCACTAGTGTCTCCAATAGCGCCGTCTCGTCGTTTCAGCTGCGGGTCTCCACAACACCTTGAAACATCGCTGGGCTAATTTTTAGCGTAAGCATGCCTTTAGAGTGAATAAAGAAATCACACCTCCCTTACCCATCTTGATTTTCTATTGATGGTGACTCCGGTTACCAGAAGATTAAACCAAGTCAAATCAAAGGAGTTGAAGTTTTTTGTATATTGGTACAGGTCGGGAATGTTGACTGTCACTCTGAGAAAAAGCTGCCGGGACAGCTTGAGGGGCCAGAGCACCGCAGCAGCTGCGACAAACTTCGGTTGAAGACAATACATTACACAGCGGCTATTATTACAAATAAAGAATTCTAGAGAAACAACATTACCTTCTACTAAAGTATCTCTCACCTTTATAACCTGTTCACGCCGAAAAAGAGCTTTGGGAAACGTGCACATATAACGGGAGATATCATACATAAAAAGAACAGAAAGAACTGGTGAAACAAAGACCATTATTTGTCGTAAAAAATATGCAATGCTATTATTTGCGAAACATCATGTCATATTAAACACTGTGTGGGTGCTCGTAGTAGAGCATTACAGGTATTTTGTACCTAACCAACTCCAAAAAACACTGAGGATTGCTGTACTACCTTTAATGTAAAGCGCAGCTCGAACTGCAGTCATCTCGGCAGCGGCGAGTATTCGCGGCGTCTTATAGAGTCACAGCGTGACCAAAGCACATACGGTGGCAGGCGCTCCGTTTTGCTATGTCGTACCACGTCGCCAACTTTGCCGAGCATGCTATTGCAAATTATGTTTCAGATTGCTGCTCAAATTTCACGTGGTTCGTATGAGCCATGAACCCGTCGCGGTGGCTCACTGGCTAAGGCATTGTGCTGCTCAGGACGTTGACGTGGGTTCCATTGCCGGCTACGGCGGCTGCTTTTCTGGTGGAGGCGAAAAGCAAAAACGCCCGTGTGTACGAGATTTCGGTGCATATTAATGCCCAGGTGGTCAAAATTTATCCGGAGTGCTCCACTACGGCGGGCCTTATCGCCTGCGTTGCGTCGGCGCGTTACACCCTGCAGTCAATCGGGGAGGAGCATCTGACAAAAATTTGAGGGTGAGGGCGTTCCACGACGGCCAAGCATGACGAAAAAAAATCAGGGCGGGTTTGCAGAACTACACAAAGGGACACACCATGCACCAAAATTACTGAAGTCATTGCCAGTGCACTGTGACATGGAAGGCTTTTTAACATCTAAGCCCGTCGTCGTTCATTTCGATGATGATGATGATGGTTGGATGTTTATGGCGCAAGGCCAACTGGGGCAAAGAGCGCCAAAACAATAGTCATATATGAGGGGTGAAACCTTAAAAACTAAGTAAAGTCAGCAAAAACAAAAGTGAAATTACAAAACGACAATGAGCATGGCTGGTGTATAGGGCCAGATTTCATGATGCGTGATAGGAAATGAGGTTTAAAAATTTGACGTCTAACAAATACTCAAACACACGTTTCACAGAAACAATGGCATCGTCACCTAGAAAAAACGATGGATGTAGGGGAATATGTTGTCTGTAGAGTTCTCTGAAGTGTTTGTGTCGTGTTGTGTGAAGTGCCTTGCATGTGATTAGTATGTGCACTACGGATAGGGCCTCTCCGCACCTGCTGCACTGGGGTCTTCCCAAGGCGACTTCCGTGTGTCTGTTGTGTGAGTCAGCTGTGTACCGTCCCAAGTGTGGCTTTATTACATGTACTTTGTTGTCTGTCTGTTGGTCCCAGTGTGTTTGCCATGTTCTGCGCAGGTGTTGTCTTATGTGTGGCTTGAGGTCTGTGTAAGGTAGTGTTGTTATGTCTACTGTGTTTCGGAGTGCAGCATTGGCGGCCATTTCATCCGCCAGTTCATTTCCGCCGATGCCAGAGTGGCCTGGCACCCAACACACAGTCACCTCAAGGTTTGAAGAATATGCCAGCACAATTTATTTCACGACAAGGTTAACTACATGGTTTTTCGAGGACTCTCCGGATGACAATGTACGGACGACACTCAGCGAATCTGTATAGATGATGGATTTAGGAATATGATGTTCAACTATGTGACTTACAACATGAAAAATGCCATATGCTTCTGCCGTAAAAATACTTGTCTTTACATTCATTGTTCTATATGCTTCAAAATTCGGCCCATGCGCCGCACAAGACACTGCAGTGAACGTTTTCGATGCATCGCTGAAAAACTCTGCAGCCTTGTATTTATCCTGCACATATGTGAAATGCTGCAAAATCCCACTTTTTGGTGTCCTGTTCTTATTGTATTTTAAGAAAGACAAGTCACATGCAACAGGACGAAGATGTTATGGTGCTACAAGATCAGTGATAGATGACTTGAATGTGTCTACAAAGGAGACCTCATGAATAGTGACCTCGTCCCTTACTCTGAGCGAGAAGGGAACAGGAATGGATGGGCGATTTAAAAAGAGCTTTGATGTGGATGTATCATAAAAACCGGTTTAAAAGGATGGTTGTCCATTGATGAAATTTTAGAGGCATATAACAAGTCAACATAGGTTCGCTGGTGTGATAAGCACCATTTGTCACACTCTGCGTAAAGACTCTGTACAGGGCTCGTACGGAATGCGCCACAAGAGAGGGAAGCCCCAAGTGAAGCACTGGGTCGAGCATTTTAAGTGCTGTTTTAGTGGCTGACCCATACACAACACTCCCATAGTCCAATCTAGACCCCACTAGGCTTGTGAAAATACGTAACAGGAGTTGCTTATCCGTTCCATACGACTGGTGAGACAAGATTTTAAGAATGTTGAGAGCCCTTTAATGTGAGGGATGAACGTAAGCTTTTCATCCAACACCACACCTAAAAACTTGTGTTCCGTCCTCACAGGAATCGATACGCCATTAAGGATAATGTCTGGGTCCAGATGGATCCCACGCTTCCTGGAGAAGACAACACAGGTGCTTTTTTCTGGGTTAAGTTTAAAACCGTTCTTGTCTGCCCAGCTGGCAATTTTTTTGACACCGAGCTGGACTTGACGCTCACAGATGGACATATTACATGATTTAAAAGATACCTGGATGTCGTCTACATACATTGAATAAGAAATTGTAGGTGGCAATGCCTTCCCAAGGGAGTTCATCTTAACTATGAACAGAGTGCAGCTTAGCACTCCACCTTGCTGAACGCCGTTTTCTTGCACATGAACTCTTCAGAGTGCGCCACCTACTCTCACGCGAAACGTTCTTTCGGACAAATAACTAGCAAGGGTGTTGAGCATATGGCCCGAAACACCGAAAGACTTTAGGTCACTGAGGATCCCGTAACGCCAAGCGGTGTCATAGGCCTCCTCAAGGTCAAAAAACACCGTTGTGCAAAACTGTTTGTGAATGAAGGCGTCCTTTATATAGGACTCGAGCGCAACGAGTTGGTCGTTGGTGGACCGCCCCGCCCTGAAGCCTGCCTGGCAGCTCTCGAGAAGACCATTGTACTCAAGAAAGTACACGAGTCTCCTGTTTATCATCTTCTCGAGGAGCTTGCACAGGCAGCTTGTGAGGGCGATGGGCCGATAGCTAGCGGGAGAGGAAGGGTCCTTTCCTTCCTTCAGGAAAGCCACTACTATGGCCTCCCTCCAAGAGCGAGGAATGTGCCCCGAAAGCCATATGTTGTTGTATAGATGTAGGAGTGTTTCAAGAGTGTCTGGGTGTAGGTGTTGTATCATGGTGTATGTGATTTTGTCTGCACCTGGAGCTGAAGGCTTACATGTGCTCAGAGCAAGCTTCAGCTCATGAATTGAAAAAGGACAATTGTAAGAAGTGTGCGACTTGTTGTTATCACGCAGGGACTTCTTTTCTACAGATGTTTTGTGTTTCATGAAAGTGTTTGTGTAGTGTGCTGAACTGGACACGTGTTCAAAGTGTTGTGCAAGTGTGTTAGCCTGGTCTTCCAGTGTGTCCCCTGTTGTACTAACCAGGGGCAGGCTGTGTGTCTGTTGTCCTTTTAGTTTTCGTATTCGTGTCCAGACTTTGTGTGTGTCAGTGTATGAGTTGATGGAAGTGAGGAAGGTGCGCCAACTCTCCCTTTTCGCCTCACGACGCACTCGCTTCCCAAGAGCCTTTGCCCGTTTAAAAGAAATGAGGTTATTTGACGTGGGGTACCGGCGAAGGACACCCCACGCCTTGTTCTGGGCCTCTCGCGCCCGCCTGCAGTCCTCGTTCCACCAGGGCCTCCTTGGGCTGTGGGACCCACTGGAGGCCTGGGGAATGGACTTTTCGGCGGCGTCGAGGATGTGCGCCGTGACGAGTTGGGCGGCTTCCTCCACGTGTAGGTGTTTTATGGATGTGTGGTGTAGTTGAGATGTTTGTGTGAATGTGCTCCAGTTTGCTTTTGATTCATTAAACCTTTTATGGGAAGATGGACTGCTCGGGCCTATACCTATATACGTTAATGAAGTGGGGAAATGGTCACTACCATATGGGTCCGTGCCCACACCCCACTCAAGACATGGAAAGAGAACTGCGGAACCAATAGCCAAGTCAAGATGCGAGTATGTATTGTGTCCTAAGTTATGGTATGTAGGCTGTTTTTTGTTGAAAAGGCATGCTCTGGAGGATGTAAGAAACTTCTCTATCAGGCGACCTCGGGCATCCGTTCTGGAGGAGCCCCAAAGAGAGTTGTGCGCATTAAGGTCGCCTGTTATTATGTATGGTTCGGGCAGCTGGTCGACCAGCGCCTCGAAGTCAGAGCTCAGAAGTGCAAAATCAGGAGAGATGTAAATGGAGCATACCGTTATTAACCTATTAAATATTATCGTACGGATTGCTACAGCCTCAAGGACAGTGTTCAGAGTGACAGGGTGGCAGGCTAAGGATTTCCGGGCGAAATTGCCACACCTCCTGAAGAGTGTGTGCAGCCAACCCTGTCCTTTCTGAATACCATGTACCTATTTAAGAAATTTGTTTGTTTAGAATTGAGGTGGGTTTCCTGGAGACACATGATACTTGGCTGACTGGCATGCAGAATCTCATACACATCGTCAAGATTTTTAAGGAGGCCTCTGCAGTTCCATTGGATGATGTTTTCTGTTCCCATTATTTAAGTTTAAGAATAACTGGAGTTGTGTGTGTGTGTTTGTTCATGTGTCGTCTTTCGGGGTTGTTATTCTAGGATTTTTAGGCTTTTCTGTCTGCTTGGACATCGGAGGCCGCTCCTTGCGCTGCGTAGCAGGCAGGAACGGCGTGACATCCATCTCCTCGTCGGATGCCAGAAGGGTGCCCGGCGGACCAGGCCCCCCGGACTTGGCCCCCTTTCGGGAGCCCTTCGTTTGAGCCGCCACCGCCGAGGGCGTCCGGGGCACCAGAGGTGGCACGGGAGGGGCGGTGGCGGCGGGAGCCGATGCGGGGCCCCCGGTGGCCATCCGGTCGGCAACCTCCAACGCACTGGAGAACGGGGAGGCAGAGGCGGGAGCGGCACCGGTCTCCACAGAAGAGGTTGTCACCACAACCGCTGCTGCCTCAGCAAGCGGCGTGGCAACGGATTGGGCTGCCTGAGGCACCCCAGGGGGGGGGGGGCGCAGCAGGGACCAGGTCAGACTCGCTGAACTGGGTCCCTGTGGACACCAGACGCCCCTCCGCCCCCCGGCGAGCCGCGTCGGCGTACCTCCCCAGGGGAAAGAGGCGAACCTCTTCCGCGCCTCTGGGAAGGTGATGTTTTCTGTTACTTTGACATTGATGATTTTCTTTTCTTGTTGGAATTTCTCAAATTTGCGGGAGTACGCCGCGTGCGATCCCCCGCCGTTAACACAAGTGAAGGTGGTGGAGTTGCAGTTATCTGTCGGGTGGTCCAGTGCAGCGCATTTGGCACAGGTCGTTTTGCCGCGGCAAGAGTTGGTACCGTGCCCGAACCGCTGGCATTTGAAGCAGCGGCGCGGGTTTGGTATGTACAGTCGGACTGGACATCGTATAAAGCCTGCATTGACCGACTCGGGGAGCGTTGAGCAGTCAAATGTCAAGATCAAGTGTTTTGTACGAATTTCGGTGTCATTTCGACGCATGATTATCCTTCGCACTGCCGTCACGCCCTGATCTCGAAGGCCATCGAGCAGATCTGTCTCTGTTTCGTTCATCAGGTCAGGATCGGAGATGACGCCCTGGGAACTGTTCAGCGTGCGGTGGGGTGTGATCTTTATGTCTGTATCTACCATGCGGGTTTGTTTGAGGAGGTTGATAGATTGCTGCCTGTTGTTAATTTCGACCAGGATTTCCCCTGTTATGAGTTTCTTGGCTTTGTAGGATTTCCCTACAATGCCCTCAAGGAACTTGGAGATGAGAAAAACAGACTGTGCAGTGACAGGCTTTGACTTGTCAAGAGATTCCATTATTAGAAAGCGGGAAAAATTGTCAGGTTTTGGAAATTTCAACTCTGTCAAGGGAGGAAAGGAGACTTCGGTGCGGCCCCTTTTAGGGGGCCGATCACGTTTTTGGGGGGTTTTTGAATTATCCATATAGCATAGGAAAAAGCAGGGAGACGGGGGTACTTTCTTCTTTGACCTTACCCTGGTAGCCAAAGAGGTCCCGGAGCTCCCTGCCTGGTAAACAGACAGGGAGCCCATCCGCCGGAGCTTGACCTGGGTTCCGACGGCCACCGTTCGTTGGATCCAGCATATGTTTGGGGGCTTGGGGTCCGCGGTATCGCCAGTACCGTCACCAAGATTGCTCAAGGTGCCCCGTGCGGGGTCGTCGTTCATTTCGCCACTGGTGATGAAACTCCGAAAATCCTTCCTGTCGATACTTTAGCAATTGGCGAGCTGAACTTCCATACCTCAAATATAGGCCGTTTCTGTTTTTCGCCCAAATCATAAATACTGCCTCAGCAAGGGCGACGCAAGGGCGATTACATAATTTTCACAGTACCACAGCAATGGCGCACATATTCTAAAAATCTGCCAAGATGTAAGAGAACACGCGTCGGGCATTTTTCCCGAACGGCTTTCGTCTCGGGTCGAGCCATTTGCGAGTGCTCCGCTTCTAATCCCATCTTGCCCCATCAATGCGAGCTTAGAGGCATCAAGCGAAACACCGAAAGTGTTGTTATTGCCCTGTTTCTTCCAACTCTTTTTTTCTCTGCACTGTTCAGTCTCTCTTGATCATCATTCATGAGGCTATGGCGAAGCTCTATCACAACCCGAACAGTGGTAGTTAAAACATTACGACTTATATTACGAGCTCCCTGCCTGGTATAAGAGACGCAGCAGGGTGCTCGCTCTTCTCTGGTAGCCCCCGCACGGGGCACCTTGAGTATTCATGGTGAAGGTGAGCAGGGACACCGCGGACCCCGAGCTCCCATACATAGGCCGTGGCCAACCGCGGCGAGGTGTTTAAAGGTGATTGGTAGAAGCCGCAAACGGTGGCCATCGGAGCCTTGGTCAAGCTCCGGCCGATGGGCTCCCTGCCTGTCTACCAGGCAGGGAGCTCCGGGACCTCTTTGACTACCAGGGTAAGGTCAAAGGAGAAAGTACCCCCGTCTCCCTGCTTTTATACTTTGCTGTATGGTATTTTCAACCCCCCCCCCCACCAACCGTGATCGGCCTCCTAAAAAGGGCCGCACCGAAGTATCCTTTCCCCCATTGCCATCTTTGACATTTCCTGAACCAGATCGTTACTCTCGATTTCATGTCATGGAGTCCTTCAATCCAACCCACCCTGTTGCATCTCAGTCAGTCTTCTTGATCGCCAAGTATTCTGAAGCCATAATAGGAAAATCGTATAAGTGCAGAAGACGAAGGTCTGGAGAACTCCTCATCGAAATAAATGACAAGCAGCAGTCTGCAAAGCTTCTAGCTCAGACTAGACTGGCTGATCTCGACATCAGGGTCACACCCCATCGGAGCCTCAACAGCTTGCAGGGTGTGATATCCGAGACATCTCCTGAACGAAACGGATGCGGATCTCCTTGCCGGCTTGAAGGATCAGGGCATCACTGCCGTGAGACGCATCACTATCCGTAGAGACGACAAGGATGATGATAGTTGGTGTTTCATGGCGCAAGGCCAACGAGGGCAAAGAGCGCCAGAAAAGAAGTTAAATAATGAAGCGAAGTGATTACCACAAAAAGGTAGGTATAAAAACATGTAAACCGAACATAGTAAAATCAATTAAAGGCAATGGTGATGGCTGGTGTATAGGGCCAGATTTGATTATGCGTGATATGAGATAAGGTTTAAAAACTTAACATCTGACAAATAATCAAACACACGTTTCATAGAAACACTGGCATCGTCACCTAGAAACAGCGATGGATGTACTGGGATATGTTGTCTGTAGAGTTCTCTGAAGTGTTTGTGTCGTGTTGTGTGAAGTGCCTTGCATGTTATTATTATGTGGACTACAGATAGGCCCTCCCCGCACCTGCTACACAGGGGTCGTGGAGATCCCGTGAGCAGGTGAGAATGTGTTGCATGCGTGTGGCCTATCCGTAATCGAGCCAGGGTAACTTCGTTGAGCCTGTTGTGAGTATCAGTGTGTATGCTCCCAAGAGTGGTTTATACAGTAAAACCTCATTACAAGAGACACTCAAGGGAACCAAAAAATGCGTCTCTTGTAACCTAGGTCTCTTGTATGCAATGTTGCTAACATGTTGAACATAGGAAAACCAGCCAAACCGCCTTCATTCAAATGTATCTTATAACCAAGTGTCTCTTGTAACAGTGTCTCTTGTAACGAGGTTCTACTGTAATGTGTAGTTTGTTGTTAGTCTGTTGATTCCAGTGTGCTTGCCATGTTGTGCGAAGGTGTTGTCTGATGTGTGATTTGAGGTCGGTGTAGGGTATTGTTACGTCAACGGTAGTTGTAAGGGCAGCAGCGGCCGCCATTCGGTCTGCGGTCTATTACCTGGAATTCCAGAGTGCCCTGGCACCCAGCACACGGTCACCTCAAGGTTTAACGCATGCACAGATATAAGAGTACAAATGAGAGCATTGACCACATGGTTTTTAGACTTCTGTGAGGATAATGTACGCACAACACTTAAAGAATCAGTATAAATTACAGATTTCGGAATTCGACTTAGAACAATATGTTGAACTACAAGAAGTATGCCATAGGCCTCTGCCGTAAAGATACTTGTATTTCTATTCATAGTTTTACAGACATTAAAGGGGCCACCATACGCAGCACAGGAAACAGTTGTGGCAGTTTTTGAAGCATCCGTGTAAAACTCAGCACACTTATATTTGTGCTGCAGGGACAAGAAATGTTGCACGATCGCGCTTCTAGGCACTCTGTTTTTCTCGACACTTATAAAAGATACATCACATGATATCGGGCGAAGCTGCCACGGTACTAGAAGTTCAGTAGCGGAGGTTTTGATGGTGTCTGAGAACATGGCATCAAGTTGCGACGCTTCCCAGCAAACCACTAACATCTCTGCGACGTCCCAGAAAGATCCGAACGTCTATGTCCCAGCAGTATCTCTATTAGACATCCGTACAACGTGCAATATTTCAATGAAAATTTTTGGATGTTGAGATAACGTTGCTGGTACCTTAACGTCGAACGTTCTTTCAACTTTGTTAAAGACGTACTCTCGATGTTGCTGCTGCTTCATTTGGGGACGGTATTTAGACATATTTTGCTGACGTTGTTCAGATGTTGCTGGTATGTCCGTTTTTTACTTCTAACATGTCCATCGCAGTTACATTTATTTTAGCTATATCTGCTATACTTTAGTTTCAAACTCTCCGCAGGCGTAATACTGAAGTTACCGACGGATTTTGTATGTGTTTTGTGAGGGTTTTGTACCGAGGGGTTTTGTGCAAGTATTGTAATCCACCACTATTGCGTTGTACCTTTGACCTTCAAAACATTAGCCCAATAACGAACCTCACGGAGAGAGGCAGGGACTTAGTGCATAATTCGTTTACAAGCGACGTTGCCAACGAGCCTTGTCAGGTTTTTTTCGGTGGGGGGGGGAGGGGAGAGCGGGAGTCATTGCTGCTCAAATCTGAACAAAATAAGATGGGATGATGAACGAAGACGCAATTAGCCCAACTTTACTTGCTACTTGATTTAACCTTGATGTTACGTACCGACTGCAGCTTCATGAATTCAAAGTGTGAGCAAAGCAAATTTCGGGGCTGCCTTGATACTGAGGTTACCGTCAAACGTCACTTGTAGGTTAAACGGCAAGGTACTCTGACTTTTTTTGCCTTGAAAAAAAAGTCGATGACACCCTCATTGCAAACAAAAACTAAAAAAATCCGTGAGATTTACTAAGATTCGAACCATAGACTTTCAAAACACAACACCAGCACCTAAGCTCCAATCCACTCGACAACGAAGGAAAACAATGCGTGTACCCAAGAATTTGCCCTAACAGAGGCTGCCAACGAATATTGTCGGGTGATTCGTTTTGGTCGTATTGACAAATTTCGGCAGTGCTAACGCTTGTTTCTTCCGCACCGATCTTGGAGGCGAGGTCAATTATGTTAATACTGCAAGTGATGTAACCAAAGCTCCCTTATTTAAGCCAAGAAAAGCTATCACGCTTCATCCGTTCCCCCTATGCAAGCTACGGTAGGCGCGAATGAAATTGTATGCACCGCTAGATTTCTGGCGTTGATAAACTTTGTTCGTTACGCACCGATCTTGCAGACAAGCCCTTCATGCTAACACTACAAGCGATGTAGCCAGAGCTCACGTATTTAACTCGCAAAAAGCTCTCCCAGACCCCCGAATCTCCCGATGAAAGCCAAGCTAAGCCACGGAGGATTGCGCACTTTCGAACAGAAATAGCTTATAATTTGCCTCAAGGCACCCAATTACCGCACGTTAAAAATGATTGTTTTCTGCGAACGTAATGACCCAAACCAGGAGATGGGACATGGCATCCGGGCGATGTCGCCTGCTTTCGATGCTTCTGGCGCTGCCGTCGACGCTGATATCTGGCGAGCAGCATAGACATCGGCGTAGCTACATAGGAGCAGTGGGCGAGTGAACTTGCCAGCTCGACCTAAGTTAGCAGCTTTGGCTCGCTGAAAGGGCGAAGACGGCAGGCCGCACCAACAGAGTCCTGGACTGAGGACCCCGCCCACTTCTAAGCTCGATCCACCTGTTTCAATAAAGTTTTTCTCTCCTCCTCCTCCTCCCGCGTTCAGCTCACGTCGCCGTGCATTTTGCCGACGCCGTCAACGCGGGCGATGTCGACGCGCGAAATCTCGGAAAATACGCTGCAAGTGGTTGCGGCCTCAGAACAAACCGTAAAATTACGGCGCCCACAACCCCACGGCAGCTGTATTTCCACCGCAGGCCCTGAAATTGCCTTGAATGCCGTAATCTAGATTGTCGGTACAATTACTGTTTTTCTTTAAAAAATACCCACGCTCTAGTTTTCTTGTATATAATTGGCAACTAATATCTGTATTTACCAATAACTTGGGCATATATTTCGCAACGCGTTTTTATCAAGGTGGGTGGCTTTCAGGAACTAGTTTTTTTCCCTCGGACGACCACGAAACAGGAAGTCGCTGCGCGGCGAGTCCGATCGTCCTACAGTGTATTAACTGCACTCCGTATCGATATGCGTGCTACAGGCCGGTGAGGGCACGGGTGTGCACGCCTTCAACTTTCGTTATTTCGGTGATTTTACTACCATGGATTTATCTACCGCACGAAAGAAATACTGTCAAGTAGTGGAGGGTAAGTGAGTACTAGTGAACCTTGTTTTCTTGTCATATGTATTTAACGTAGCACGAGTTGCTCTCGAACGTCGGTACGCGTAAGCGGTTAGCCCTAACGATTGAGGGGCTCGCTTTGTGCGTTGCGGAGATTTGTCGGTAGACCTTTGTACCTGGCTGGTGCGTTTGTAAACAATTCTCGCGCAATTTCTAGCCCTGTGTTTGGTGAATTGTGTTGTGTCTGCCTGTTTTGCTAGGCGAATGTTTGATATGAAATGAAATAAGGGAAGCTGGAGAGGGCGAATATAAGTCCGTGTGCGAATATAAGTCGTGTATGCGTTACACGCACATCGTGTACTTTTAGCGTGATATTGGTTTTGTTTTGTTTCTGCAGATAGCAGTTTTTTTCGTCATAATAGTTTTCGGTTAAAAAACGTGCACAATAAATTGAATGATTGCCGTTCGTGTAGCATTAAAATAAAATATTAATCCAGTGAATTCCGAGAGTTCAGCATTAGATTAAAATGCCATCTGGCTGCTTTTTTCGCGTTTCCATTGAGTGTTCAATCTTTTAGAACGCTCAGTTTGGTCGTGAAATGTTGGAATGAACAACGTGTATGCAACCCGAATTTATTTGTAACGTCAGGACTACACGCATGTCGTAACTGGTACAATAGTATTAGCAGCGCTGGTTGTGCTTCGTACTAGCATTGCAAACGTAAATTAACCTTTCAGAACCTAGTAAAAATATTCAAAAATGGCTGTTAAATTTCTGTCACTTATGGAATTTCAGCTTAATGAATTTAGTGTGTAACACACCTTGGTGATCAGAGTAACACAGCATTTGGGATTTCGCAGGTTTAAGGCAGAGTATGATTCTGGTGTCTGGCCTGTCGTTTGCTAATAACTTACATGTTGCAGGCTGCTGACTGGTGCAACTTAGACTATGTGTGAATGTGATTGTGCTGTAAGAATTTCTTGCACTACTTTGATGCTTCCCGCTGTAGAACGTATACTTCAACTAAAAATGTAGGCCTAGCAGGACTAAGCGAAGAGGACAACATGACGAGTGTTCAGTGATGTGATTTTTGAAAGGTTTAGTTATGCATATATACCAACTATCCCACCTCGCCATTCTGCTGCACTAAGTATACGTCCATGGCAGTGAGCTGTTCGGTTGTGCATGTTTCCTTTTGCCACATTTTGTGGACATGCGTCATCCGTGTATATATTGTCACTTCAATCCACCAAGGGGTTAGGATAGACACAGAAAATATTTTGGAAGTTCAGATGGGACTTGTAGCTGGCTAAAATGTCCTCAGAGTCCCCCATTCACGAAAATATAGTTCTTATAGTTAGTGGTACCATCACATTAGCTGTCATAGTTAGTGTTAAGGTTGCCTTAGTAGTGCCAATGCTTAACATTAAAGTATATCCACTCCGCTTCTTCCTGTCCTTAATGTTACACCCAATCTTCTAGCGTTCTATTGCCTGCTAAGTCGTCCTTAATTTAAGTAGACCCTTTTAGTTAACCTGGAAGTTTCTGCCCCGTAGCGAGTACCGGTAGGATGCAGCTGTCATACACTGTCCTTTTTCAGGGACAATTGTAAGCGGCCCATTTCGGTATTATACTAGTCTTAAAAATCTGTATTAACAACACAGGTTTTCCTGTACCCATGCCTAGATTGATGAACTGGCTTGCAAGGGAGGTGCTACTGCAACAGTCTGCACAAGGCGCCTGCTCAAGCTACTGTTGACGGTCAACTTTGGCGCAGGACTTCTCCTGGTTGGGAACAGGGAATACGCTTTTTTCCACCTGCGAGTGGCATCCTGCATTTGTGTACCTAGATATCTTTCGTGTTGTTACAGACATCAAATGCTTTCACGAGACAATGGTATAGGGCCTAGATTTTTATTGTCAGTCACATCCTGCGCAAATATCAGCTTTGTCGACAACCTGCGGCTTCTTAGTTTTTATTGCTAGAAGCGGTATTAAATTTCTTTCAGCCTTTGGACCATGAAATTTTTACTCACTTTCAAACCAATCCGGTCTGCAACTATTTTGGCAGTTTCTGGCACCACAACAAAGAACGCAAACTGTTCAAGACTCCCTACCATAACTGATAATGAAGGCATGCACCATTGAACCACCATTGAATCATTTCCCTGCTTCCATGCGTTTTTCTTTGTGTGATTGTTCTTGAGCGTATCACTTGGTGTGAATCACGTAGTCAAGTAAATCTGTCTTCTTGTACTAATATTCAATCATTTCCGTGTTCCCTGTTTTTCGTTTGTTCCCAAATCATATCACTTTGTGTGAAATATTGAATAGGTGTAACTTTTTGTTTCCATAACCAGAATTCAATAAGTTGTTTCTAAAGTTTTTTGTTGTTTTATTGTTGTGCCATTTCACTAAGTGTAAATCATTTCATCACGTAAATTTCTACTGCTCTTGTAACCGCCGTACAGTCATTTCTTTATACACACCTTTTCTATAGATCATAACCATTTCCCTAGATGTTGGTTTGTTTAAAGTAGCTTAAATTTGTATGGCCCTCACAACCACCGCTCAACACCACTTCTGTGTTTCCTAGGTGCTTTTGTTTTATTGTTCCACAAACTTTTCACTACATGTGAACTATTTAGTTCCGTAAAGTTGCTGTGTTTTTATAACCACCATTCCAATCATTTCTTTGTTTTTTACACTTTTCTTGCGTTGTTTTTTCACCCAATATTTTAATGTGCGATATTTCAAGTTGCATAACTAATCTTGTGCTTGTACCCTGGTTTACATGTTTGCTTTTCTTTCTATTTTTTGTCAACCTTTTTGCTGTGTGTGACTTATTTATAGTTATGAATATCTGTACTATTCTTGTAAGTGTACAATGTGTACCCTGTGGGCCAAAGCATATAGGAATGAAAATTAAAGTGGTTGTGTTGCGAAAGCATATTACATAATTTGGAAGTCAATATAAACTGTTTTACCTGAACTTTTTGTGGTTTATGTGTACTTTGAAAGCGTTCTTACTACCCAGCTGCAGGTACTTACAAATAGGATGGGAGACTATCATTTTATTATTTTAATTTTTGAATTGTTTCTGTGATAGTTTATTTGCAGAAGGCCTGTACAGCCGTGCTGTATGGTACAATTCGATGACGCTACTGTGGTTGCCTTAGTGTCCAGGGCGCTTGTGCTGATCAGTTCTGGTTTGCTGTTACTTACTGCCTCTTGTTTTCGATCTTGTTTAGAGCTGTGCTTCGTGTGCTTCTACGAGAGTGTGTGGTCAGCTTGAACTTCACATATGAGACTTCATGCAGTATGCAGCACTTCCAAAGTGGAAACATAATATAAAACCAGGTGACAAGTAACAGCAAACAGTGCTGAATAGCTAGTAAGACATGTATTTGAGTATAAATGCCCAACAACACGTAGGCAACCTTGAAAGGGGGCTGGCCAAACTTCCAAATAATGTATAAAGAATGTAAATTTCAGGCATACAGGTTCATCTCAACAATATCATACAAACGTACACAAGTCATGAATAAAAAAAAACTATTGCTTGTGCCAAAGAAAAAAAACCAATGTAGAACAGACATCTATATACGTCTTGCATGCGTACCACGACAATATCCATAAGACGTACCACTAAAGTAACGTCCCGTAAACAGCGTATAAAAGTACCATGAGACGTCTATTGTACGTTATCCTTCGTGTGATTTGGATGGGTTTTTTGCAGTTGTAGCAACGTTGAATATATGTAACTCTGACCCCAACGGTACGTCTCCTGGACATCTGCAATGTCGATTGCTGACGTCTCCGGGATATCTGCACGACGTAACGTGGTTTGCTGGGTTCTTCTCTTACTCTGAAAGCGAAGGGAGCAGAGACTGATAGACGATTAGTAAGAAGTTGAGATATGGATGTATCATAAAAAACTCATGTAAAAGGATGGTGAGGCATTGATGAGATTTTAAAAGCATAAAGCAGGTCTGTGTAGCCTCGCTGACGTTCTAGGCTCCATTTGTTGCACTCTACATACACACTTTCGCCTGGACTAGTCCGAAAGGCACCACATGACAAGCGGAGCCCTAGATGAAGCACAGGGTCCAGCATTCTAAGGGATGTTTTAGTGGCTGACCTATAGACAACGCTACCATAGTCAGTCGTGAGACTATCAAGCTGGTAAAAACACGTAAAAGAAGTTGTTTGTCAGCACCAAAAGAAATGTGCGAGAATCATTGTTTTTTAAGCATTTATGTTTTAGTTGTTTTATGTGTGGGATAAATGTGAGCTTTTCGTCAACGATTATAACTAAAAACTTGTGTTCTTTCTTAACAGGAATCAATACACAATTGAGATGAATGTCTGGATCCGGCCGGATGCCACGCCTCTTGAAAACAAGACACAAGTGCACTTTCCTGGATTAAATTTAAAACCGTTGCTGTCTGCCCAACCAGCTAGCTTGTTAACACCAAGCTGGACTTGGCGCTCGCAGACAGACAGGTTACAAGACTTAAAGGATAATTGAACGTCGTCTACATAAATGGAGCAGGAAATCGATGGTGGTAGCGCCTTCCGACGAGAATTCATTTTTACCATAAACAAAGTGCAACTCAACACTCCACCTTGCGCCAGGCCGTTTTCCTGCACATGAACCCTAGAAGTGCAGTTCCAACTCGCACGCGAAACGTTCTTTCAGACAGGTAACTGACAAGCCTGTTCATCATATTACCCGACATGCCAAAGGACTTCAAGTCGCTAAGGATGCCGTACCGCCAAGCAGTATCGTACGCCTTTTCAAGATCAAAGAAGACTGTCATACAGTACTGCTTGTGGAGGAAAGCATCTTTGATATAAGACTCTAACGCAACGAGTTGATCTTTGGTAGATCGCCCCGCCCTGAAGCCCGCCTGGCAGCTCTCGAGAAGATCATTGTACTCTTAGAAGTACACAAGTCTCCTGTTTATCATCTTCTCGAAGAGCTTACACAGGCAGCTTGTGAGGGCAATGGGGCGATAACTGGCAGGAGAGGAAGGGTCCTTCCCTTCCTTTAGGACAGCCACTACTATGGCCTCCTCCAAGAGCGTGGAATGTGCCCCGAAAGCCATATTTTATTGTACAGGTGTAAGAGTGTTTCAAGAGTGTCTGGGTGTAGGTGCTGTTTCAGGTGTATGTAATTTTATCTGCGCCTGGAGCTGAAGGTTTGCACGTGCTCAGGGCAGCCCTACACTCATAGAGAGTGAATTCAGAGTTGTAAGAAGTTTTTGATTTGTCTTTGTCGTGTAAGGGCTTTTTTCTGCAGATGTTTTGCGTTTCATGAAAGTGTTTGTGTAGTTGCTGAACTAGACACGTGTTCGAAGTGTTGTGCAAGTGTGTTAGCCTGGTCTTCCAGTGTGTCCCCTGTGTGCTAACCAGGGGCAGGCTGTGTGTCTGTTGTCCTTTGAGCTTGCGTATACGTGTCCTGACTTTGTGTGTGTCTGTGTATGAAATAATGGATGTCAAAAAGGGTGTGCCAACTCTCTCGTTTTGCCTCACGGCACAAGTTTTCCAAACGCCTTGGCCCGTTTGAACAAAATAAGGTTACCCGACGTGGGGTATCGACGAACGATACCCCGCCCTTGTTCTGGACCTCTCGCGCCCGCCTACAGTCATGATTCCACCACGGCCTCCTCTGGTTCACGGGGCACCAGAGGCGTGGGGAATGGACTTTTCGATGGCGTCGAGGATGTGTCCCATAAGGCGTAGGGTACTTCTTCAACGTGTAGGTGTCCTATGGATGTGTGGTGAAGTTTCGATGTCTCTGTAAATGTGTTGCAGTTAGCTCGTGCTTCATTGAACCTATTATGGTAAGATTAACTGCTTGGGCCTTTACCTTATATGTTAGTGAGGGGGAAGTGGTCACTGCCATATGGGTCAGTGCCCACTCCCCACTCAAGAAATAGAAAGATAATTGCCAAACCCAATAGCCAAGTCAAGTTTGAGTATGTATGTGTCCCTATGTTATGGTATGTAGGGTGTTCTTGTTGAAAAGCCCCGCACGGGGCACCTTGAGCAATCTTGGTGACGGTACTGGCGATACCGCGGACCCCGAGCCCCCAAACATACGCTGGGTCCAACCGTGGCAATGTGTTTATAGGTGGAGGGTTAGAAACCATGAACGGTGGCCGTCGGAGCCTTGGTCAAGCTCCGGCCGATGGGCTCCCTGCCTGTCTACCAGGCAGGGAGCTCCGGGACCTCTTTGACTACCAGGGTAAGGTCAAAGGAGAAAGTACCCCCCCTCTCCCTGCTTTTCAATGTATCATATGGCATTTTCCAAACCCCCCCCAGACGTGATCGGCCCCCGAAAAGGGGCCGCACCGAAGTATCTTTTCCTCCTTTGCAATCGATCTCTCTCCCAAAGCCCGATAATTTTTCGCGCTTTCTGATCATGGAATCTCTTGAAAGACAAACCAATCACTTCCCAGTCCGTGTTTCTAATCTCCAAGTATCTTGAAAGCCTTGTGGGAAAGTCGTACAAGGCTAAAAACTCACAACGGGAGAGGGTTTTTATAGAAGTAGAAAACAAACAGCAATCGTCTAACCTCCTCAAGCAAACGCGCATGGTAGATGTTGAAAATCAAGATCACGCCCCATCGCAGCCTCAATAGCTGCCAGGGCGTGATCTCTGATCGGGATCTAATAATGAGACTGAAGCAGATCTGCTCGAGGGCCTCCGAGATCAGGGCGTGACAGCAGTGAGGCGAATCACCATACGCCGAAATGATGAAATAATTCCAACCAAGACATAATCTTGACACTTGACCGCTCTAGCCTTCCTGAGTCGGTCAATGCAGGTTTCTTGAGATGTCCAATCCGACCCTACGTGCCAAACCCACGCCGCTGTTTCAAGTGTCAGCGGTTTGGGCACGGCACAACGTCTTGTCGTGGTAAATTGACGTGCGCAAAAAGTGCAGCACATGATCATCAAACTGACAATTGTAAATCCGAGAACTTCACCTGTGCCAACTGCCAGGGACCACACGCTGCCTATTCTAGGAGCTGTGAAAAGTTCAAACAAGAGAAACAGATCATTGCCTTGAAAGTCAACGAAAACATCACCTTCCCAGAGGCGCGGGAAAAGGTTCGCCCCTTTCCCCCTGGGGAGGTACGCCGACGCAGCTCGCCGGGGGGCGGAGCGGCGTCTTGTTTCGGCGGGGACCCAGTACCGCGAGTCGGACTTGGTCCCGCCCCCCGCCCCCCCCTGGGTTGCCTCTGGCAGCCCAACCCGCCACCGCACCGCCTGCTAAGTCAGCAGCGGCTGTGGTGGCATCCACGTCCGTTGGGGATGCTGCTGCACCCTCTGTTTCCTCCTCCACCGGCCCGAAGCACATGCGAGGGCCCGGAGGAGATGGAGCTGGAGGAAACCGCAGCAGTTCCCACCTCCGCCGCACCGCCTGTGCCACCCGGGGCGCTCCTGACGCCCTCGGCGGTCGCGGCCAAAACGAAGGGCACCGCAAAGGGTGCCAGGTCCGGGGGGTCCGGTACGCCGGGTACCCCTTCCAAATCAGATGATGACTTGGATGTGGGACCCTTCCTGTCTGCTTCGCAGCGGAAGGAACGGGTCCCCCCATCTAAACCTCCAGAGGAGGTAAAAAAACCCGTCCAAGAGTTCCCAAACCCCGAAAGACCCTACATAAATATCACACTCCAGTAGCTCTAATACATAATAATGGGAAGAGAAAATATCGTTCAATGGAACTGCAGAGGCCTTCTAAATAATCTTGACGACGTCTATGAGATTCTGCATGCTAATCAGCCAAGTGTAATGTGTGTTCAGGAAAAACACCTGAATTCCAAGAACACAAATTTCTTGAATAGTTACCTGGTATACAGAAAGGACAGGGGTTTGGGTGCACACACTCTTCTGGCGGTGTGGCCATAATCGCCCGCAAATCCTTAGCATGCCACCCTGTCACCTTGAACACTATCCTGGAGGCTGTGGCAATTCGAACGATAATATTTAATAGGTTGATAACGGTATGCTCCATATACATTCCTCCTGATGTTTCACTTTTAAGCTCTGACTTCGAGGCGCTGGTTGACCAGCTGCCCGAACCATACATCCTGACAGGCGACCTTAATGCTCACAACACTCTTGGGGCTCTTCTCGCACGGATGCCCGAGGTCGCCTCATAGAGAAATTCCTTACATCTTCAGGAGCATGCCTTTTCAACAGTAAACAGCCTACATACCATAACATAGGACACAACACATACTCATGTCTTGACTTGGCGATTGGCTCCGCAGTTCTCTTTCCTCTTCTCGAGTGGGTGTGAACTGACCCATATGGCAGTGACCACTTCCCCACCTCACTTACATATATAGAAAAGGCCCAAGCAGTTCATCTTCCCATAATAGGTTCAATGAAGCACGAGCTAACTGGAATACATTTACAGAGACATCCAAACTACACCACACATCCATAGGACACCTACACGTTGAAGAAGCTACCCAACTCCTCACGGCGCACATCCTCGACGCCGCCGAAAAGTCCATTCCCCACGTCTCTGGTGCCCCGCGCAACCAGCGGAGGCCGTGGTGGAATGAGGACTGTAGGCGCGCGAGAGGCCCAGAACAAGGCGTGGGGTATCCTTCGTCGGTACCCCACGTCGGGAAACCTCCTCTTGCTCGAACGGGCCAAGGCATTAGGAAAACGTGTGCGCCGTGAGGCAAAACGAGAGAGTTGGCGCACATTCATAACATCAATAAACTCCTACACAGACACACGGAAAGTATGGACACGTATACGCAACTCAAAGGACAACAGACACACAGCCTGCCCCTGGTCAGTACAACAGGGGACACTCTGGAAGACCAGGCTGACACACTCGCACAACACTTCAACACGTGTCCAGTTCAGCACACTACACGAACACTTTCCTGAAACATAAAGCCTCTTGTGAAAAGAAGTCCCTACACGACAACAACAAATCACAGACTTCGTACAACTCCCTGTTTTCACTACATGAGCTGAGGGCTGCTCTGAGCACGTGTAAACCCTCAGCTCCAGGCCCAGACAACATTACATATACAATGATACAGACTTACACACAGACACTCTGTAACACTTCTTCACCTTTCAACAAGATATGGCTTTCGGGGCACATTCCAAAGTCTTGGAGGGATGCCATAGTTGTAGCATTCTTGAAAGAAGGGAAGGACCCTCTTCTCCCGCTGCTATCTATCGACCCATTGCCCTGACCAGCTGCCTGTGCAAGCTTCTCGAGAAGATGATAAACCGGAGGCTCGTGTACTTTTTGGAGTATAACGGCCTTCTCGAGAGCTGCCAGGCAGGCTTCAGGGCGGGCGATCCACGAATGATCAACTTGTGCACTAGAGTCGTATATTAAGGATGCCTTCGTGCATAAACAGTTCTGTTTAACTGTGTTTTTCGACCTAGAAAAGGCCTATGACACCGCTTGGCGTATGGGATCCTTACTGACCTGAAGTCATTCGGTGTTTCTGGTAATATGTTTAACACCCTTGCTAGCTATTTGTCGGAGAGAACCTTTCGCGTCAGAGTTGGTTCTGCACTGTCAAAGGTACACGTGCAAGAAAATGGCGTGCCGCAAGGCGGAGTTCTAAGCTGCACTCTCTTCATAGTAAAATGAACTCCCTTGGGAAGGCACTGCCGCCTACAATTTCTTACTCCATGTATGTAGATGATGTGCAGATATCTTTTAAATCATGTAATATGTCCATCTGCGAACGTCAAGTCCAGCTCGGCGTCAAGAAGCTTGCCGGCTGGGCAGACAAGAATGGTTTTAAAATTAATCCCGGAAAGAGCTCTTGTGTTGTATTCTCCAGGAAGCGTGGGGTCCACCCGGACCCAGACATCACTCTGCGAATGTGCCAATTCCTGTGAACAAGGAGCACAAGTTTTTAGGCATTTTATTCGATGAAAAACTTACATTCATTCCTCATGTCAAACAGCTCAAATGTAAATGCCTAAAGGCAATGAATATTCTTAAGGTCCTCTCACATCAATCTTATGGGCCGACAAACAACTCCTGCTGCGCCTGTACACAGCGTTGGTGGGGTCCCGGCTCGACTACGGCAGTGTCGTGTATGGGTCGGCGACAAAGACCGCACTGAGAATGCTCGACCCAGTGCTGCATCTTGGCCTTCGCCTCATGCGGCGCTTCCGCACTAGCCCTGCGAAAGCCTTTATGTCGAGTGCGACAAGTGGTGTCTAGGGCATCAGCGGGAGTATGTTGACCTGCTGTATGCATCTAAGATTGTGTCCCTTACCAACCATCTTTTAATCCCATCATGAACAATACATCAAACTTGCAACTCTTTTTAAACAGGCCATCCGTTTCCTTACCTTTCTCTCTCAGAGTTAGGGAGGAGGCTTCTGCACTCACGGTCCCTCTTTCAGACACGCACAAGACACCCATTCATAATTTCATCGCACCATGGCATCTTCGTCCTGTATCATGCGACCTGTCATTCACTCTTGTAGAAAAAAATAGGGTACCCAAGAATGCAATTCTGCAGCACTTCCTGTTCCCTGCAGGACAAGTACAGGTGCGCAGAATTCTATAGCGACGCGTCGAAAACTGGTTCTACGGTATCTTGTGCAGCGCACGGACCAAATTTTAGAGTAAGCAAAACAATGAATTTTCATAACAGTATTTACACGGCAGAAGCATGGCATTTTACTCGTTTCAAACCACATCATCAAACATAAAATTCCCAAGTCCATTGTGTACACAGACTCTCAAAGCGTTGTACAGGCACTGTCATTAGGAAGGTCATCTAAAAACTATGTCATAAATGCTCTTTTCAAGGTACTAATGTCTGCATATGCCTCAAATCTTGAAATAACTATATGCTGGGTACCAGGGCATTGTGGAATCCCTGGCAATGAGGCCGCCGACCAAATGGCTGGTGATGCTGCTCTCATGACTACAGTTGACATTACAACAGTACCTTACACCGACCTAAAGACACACATCAGACGACAGCTTCGTAACACATGGCAATTACACTGGAGTCAACAAACAGACACACTACACATAATAAAACCACAACTTGGACGCTACATAACTGACTCACACAACAGATACACTGAAGTCGCCCTGGCTAGGCTGCGGATAGGCCACACACATGCGACGCACTCCCACCTGCTCACTGGAACTTCGGGACCCACGTGTAGCAGGTGTGGAAAGGGCCTATCCGTAGTCCACATACTAATCACATGCAAGGCACTTGACACAACACGACACAAACATTTCCCTGAATTATACAGACAACACATTCCTTTGCACCCATCATACTTTTTTTAGCCGACGAACCAATGTTTTCTAGTCAACGTGTTTTTAAGTTTTTAGCTGAGGTAAACTTTCTGCAGCTCTTGTCATATCATGTGTAATCACCCTGCCCTATACACCAGCCATCTCCATTGTCTTTGTTTTGCATCACCTTTACTTTTAGTCACATGTTTTAGTACTTACGGTCTCATGACAATTCAATAACTTCTTTGGCGCTCTTTGCCCTCGTTGGCCTTGCGCCATAAAACACAACCATCATCATCATCAATTCTTGTTGAAAAAAGCTGCTCCAGAGGACGTTAAAAACGTCTACATCAGGTGACCTCGGGGATTCGTGCGAGAAGAGCGCCAACGAGAATTGTGTGCATTGAAGGTGCCTGTTAAGATGTATGGTCAGGAAGCTGGTCGACCAGCGTCTCAAAGTCAGAGCTCGAAGACTCATAATCATGAGAGATGTAGATGGAGCATACCGTTATCAACGTATTAAAATTATTGTGCGGATTGCTACAGCCTCAAGGACGGTGTTGAGAGAATATGGTGGCATGCTAGGGACTTTCCGGGCGATTACGCCACACCGCCAGAGGAGTGTGTGCAGCCATCCCTGTCTTTCCTGTATACCAGGTAACTATTCAAAAAATTTGTGTTTTGGAATTCAGATGCGTTTTCCTGGACACACAATAAACGTGGCTGTTGGATGCAGAATCTCATGCACGTCGTCAAGATTATTCAGAAGGCCTCTGCAGTTCCATTGAACTATGTTTCTCTCTTCCCATTATATGTGTTCAGAGCTACTGTTTGTGATTATTTATGTAGGGTCTTCGGGGCTTGGACTCTTGGGAGGAGCTTTCTGGCCTTCTCTACTACCTGGACGTCGCAGCCCGTTCCTTCCGCTGCGATGAAAGCCGGAAGGGCTCGACGTCCATGTCGTCATCTGAAGGCAAGGGGGTGCCCAGCGGACTAGGCCCCCTTGACGTAGTACCCTTTCGGGCGTTCTTTGCCTGCGCTGCCAGTGCCGAAGGCGTGGGGAGCACGACAGGTGCACAGGCAGTGAGGCAGCGGAGGGGGTCGCTGCGACTGCCTCCGTCTCCATCTCCGTGCCCTTGCGTGTGCTTTGGGCCGGTGGATAGGAAGCAGTGGATGCAGCGGCATCCCCAACAGACGTTGCCACCACAGCCGCTGCTGGGAGAGCGAGCGGTGCAGAGGCTGGTTGGGCTGCCTGGGGCAACCCTGGGGAAGCGGGGGCTGGACCAAGTCCGACTCGCGGTACTGGGTCCCCGCCGAAACCAGACGCCGCTCCCCCCCCGGCGAGCTGCGTCGGCGTACCTGCCCAGAGGGAAGGAGGCGAACCTTTTCGCGCCCGGGAAGGTGATGTTCTCGTTACTTTCAAGGCAATAATCTGTTTCTCTTGTTTAAACTTCTACAACTTCTGGAATAGGCCATGCGGTCCCTGGCAGTTCGGACAGGTGAGTGCTCAGATTCACAGTTATCGGTTGGATGATCTTGTGCTGCACATTTGGCGCACGTCAGTTTCCCACGACAAGAGTTTGTGCCGTGGCCAAACCGCTGACACTTATAGCAGCGGCGTGGATTCGGCACGCAGGGTCGGACCGGACATCTAACGAAGCCTGCGTTGACCGACTCAGGATATGTTGAGCGGTCAAACGTCAAGATGATGTGTTTGGTAGGTATGATTTGATCGTTTCGGCGTATGGTTATTCGCCTCACTGCCGTCACGCCCTGATCATGGAGGCCCTCGAGCAGATTGGCTTCAGTATCACTTATAAGATCCGGATCAGAGATCACGCCTTGGCAGGTGTTAAGGCTGCGATGAGGCGTGATGTTGATGATCCACATTGACCATGCGCGTTGTGAAAGGAGGTTGCGGACCCGTTGTTGTCTACCTCAATCAAAAGTTCTCCCGTTTTCAGTTTCTTAGCCTTGTAAGACTTTCCAACAAGGCTTTCAAGATACTTGGAAATTAGAAAGAAGGACTGGGAGTGTTGGTTTTGAGTTATCCGTTCAAGACATGGCGTCAACTTTCTGTGATCTTCCCGCGAGTCACACACCCGTCTGCTTAACCCCAACGTCCTCACAGTATGCTCCCAAGAGTGGTTTATACAGTAAAACCTCATTACAAGAGACTATCAAGGGAACCAAAAAATGCGTCTCTTGTAACCAAGGTCTCTTGTATGCAATGTTGCTAACATGTTGAACATAGGAAAACCAACCAAACCGCCTTCATTCAAATGTCGCTTATAACCAAGTGTTTCTTGTAACAGTCTCTTGTAACGAGGTTCTACTGTAATGTGTAGTTTGTTGTTAGTCTGTTGATTCCAGTGTGCTTGCCATGTTGTGCGAAGGTGTTGTCTGATGTGTGATTTGAGGTCGGTGTAGGGTATTGTTGTTATGTCAACGGTAGCTGTAAGGGCAGCAGCGGCCGCCATTCGGTCTGCGGTTTAATTACCTGGAATTCCAGAGTGCGCTGGCACCCAGCACACGGTCACCTCAAGGTTTAACGCATGCACAGATATAAGAGAACTAATGAGAGCATTGACCACATGGTTTTTAGACATCAGTGAGGATAATGTACGCACAACACTTAAAGAATCTGTATAAATTACAGATTTCGGAATTCGACTTAGAACAACATGTTCAACTACAAGAAGTATGCCATAGGCCTCTGCCGTAAAGATACTTGTATTTCTATGCATAGTTCTGCAGACATTAAAGGTGCCACTATACGAAGCACAGGAAAAAGTTGTGGCAGTTTTTGAAGCATCCGTGTAAAATTCAGCACACTTATATTTGTGCTGCAGGGACAAGAAATGTTGCACGATCGCGCTTCTAGGCACTGTGGTTTTCTCGACACTTATAAAAGATAGATCACATGATATCGGGCGAAGCTGCCACGGTACTAGAAGTTCAGTAGCGGAGGTTTTGATGGTGTCTGAGAACATGGAATCAAGTTGCCACGCTTCTTCTCTTACTCTGAAAGCGAAGGGAGCAGAGACTGATAGACGATTAGTAAGAAGTTGAGATATGGATGTATCATAAAAAACTCATGTAAAAGGATGGTGAGGCATTGATGAGATTTTAAAAGCATAAAGCAGGTCTGTGTAGGCTCGCTGACGTTCTAGGCTCCATTTGTTGCACTCTACATACAGACTTTCGCCTGGACTAGTCCGAAAGGCACCACATGACAAGCGGAGCCCTAGATGAAGCACAGGGTCCAGCATTTTAAGGGGTGTTTTAGTGGCTGACCTATAGACAACGCTACCATAGTCCAGTCGTGAGACTATCAAGCTGGTAAAAACACGTAAAAGAAGTTGTTTGTCAGCACCAAAAGAAATGTGCGACAGTCATTGTTTTTAAGCATTTATGTTTTAGTTGTTTTATGTGTGGGATAAATGTGAGCTTTTCGTCAACGATTATCACTAAAAACTTGTGTTCTTTCTTAACAGGAATCAATACACAATTGAGATGAATATCTGGATCCGGCCGGATGCCACGCCTCTTGAAAAACAAGACACAAGTGCACTTCCCTGGATTAAATTTAAAACCGTTGCTGTCTGCCCAACCAGCTAGCTTGTTAACACCAAGCTGGACTTGGCGCTCGCAGACAGACAGGTTACAAGACTTAAAGGATAATTGAACGTCGTCTACATAAATGGAGCAGGAAATCGATGGTGGTAGCGCCTTCCGAAGAGAATTCACTTTTACCATAAACAAAGTGCAACTCAACACTTCACCTTGCGCCAGGCCGTTTTCCTGCACATGAACCCTAGAAAGTGCAGTTCCAACTCGCACGCGAAACGTTCTTTCAGACAGGTAACTGACAAGCCTGTTCATCATATTACCCGACATGCCAAAGGACTTCAAGTCGCTAAGGATGCCGTACCGCCAAGCAGTATCGTACGCCTTTTCAAGATCAAAGAAGACTGTCATACAGTACTGCTTGTGGAGGAAAGCATCTTTGATATAAGACTCTCACGCAACGAGCTGATCTTTGGTAGATCGCCCCGCCCTGAAGCCCGCCTAACAGTTCTCGAGAAGACCATTGTACTCTAAGAAGTACACAAGTCTCCTGTTTATCATCTTCTCGAAGAGCTTACACAGGCAGCTTGTCAGGGCAATGGGGCGATAACTGGCAGGAGAGGAAGGGTCCTTCCCTTCCTTTAGGACAGCCACTACTATGGCCTCCCTCCAAGAGCGTGGAATGTGCCCCGAAAGCCATATTTTATTGTACAGGTGTAAGAGTGTTTTAAGAGTGTCCTGGGTGTAGGTGCTGTTTCACGGTGTATGTAATCTCCTCTGCGCCTGGAGCTGAAGGTTTGCACGTGCTCAGGGCAGCCCTACACTCATAGAGAGTGAATTCAGAGTTGTAAGAAGTTTTTGATTTGTCATTGTCGTGTAAGGGCTTTTTCTGCAGATGTTTTGTGTGTCATGGAAGTGTTTGTGTAGTGTGCTGAACTAGACACGTGTTCGAAGTGTTGTGCAAGTGTGTTAGCCTGGTCTTCCAGTGTGTCCCCTGTGTGCTAACCAGGGGCAGGCTGTGTGTCTGTTGTCCTTTGAGCTTGCGTATACGTGTCCAGACTTCGTGTGTGTCTGTGTATGAATTAATGGATGTCAAGAAAGTGTGCCAACTCTCTCGTTTTGCCTCACGGCACACACGTTTTCCAAACGCCTTGACCCGTTTGAACAAGATAAGGTTACCCGACGTGGGGTACCAACGAACGATACCCCACGCCTTTTTCTGGGCCTCTCGCGCCCGCCTACAGTCCTCATTCCACCACGGCCTCCTCTGGTTGCACGGGGCACCAGAGCCGTGGGGAATGGACTTTTCGGTGGCGTCGAGGATGTGCGCCGTGAGGAGTTGGGTTGCTTTTTCAACGTGTAGGTGTCCTATGGATGTGTGGTGAAGTTTCGATGTCTCTGTAAATGTGTTGCAGTTAGCTCGTGCTTCATTGAACCGATTATGGTAAGATGAACTGCTTGGGCCTTTACCTATATATGCTAGTGACGTGGGGAAGTGGTCACTGCCATATGGGTCAGTGCCCACTCCCCACTCAAGAAATAGAAAAATAATTGCCGAACCAATAGCCAAGTCAAGATTTGAGTATGTATTGTGTCCTATGTTATGGTATGTAGGCTGTTTCTTGTTGAAAAGGCATGCTCCAGAGGACATTAAAAACTTCTCTATCAGGTAACCTCGGGAATTTGTGCGAGAAGAGCCCCAAAGAGAATTGTGTGCATTGAAGTCGCCTGGTAAGATGTACGGTTCAGGAAGCTGGTCGACCAGCTCCTCAAAGTCAGAGCTCAGAAGTGCAAGATCAGGAGAGATGTAGATGGAGCATACCGTTATCAACCTAATAAAAATTATTGTGCGGACGGCTACAGCCTCAAGGACGGTGTTCAAGGTGATAGGGTGGCATGCTAAGGATTTGTGGGCGATTATGGCCACACCGCCAGAGGAGTGTGTGCAGCCATCCCTGTCTTTCCTGTATACCAGGTAACTATTCAAGACATTTGTGTTTTTGGAATTCAGATGCGTTTCCTGGACACACAATAAACGTGGCTGGTTGGCATGCAGAATCTCATGCACGTCGTCAAGATTATTCAGAAGGCCTCTGCAGTTTCATTGAACTATGTTTTCTCTTCCCATTATTATGTGTTCACAGCTACTGGAGTGTGATTATTTATGTAGGGTCTTTCGGGGCTTGGACTCTTGGGAGGAGCTTTCTGGCCTTCTCTACTGACCTGGACGTCGCAGCCCGTTCCTTCCGCTGCGATGAAAGCCGGAAGGGCTCGACGTCCATGTCGTCATCTGAAGGCAAGAGGGTGCCCAGCGGACTAGGCCCCCTTGACGTAGTACCCTTTCGGGCGTTCTTTGCCTGCGCTGCCAGTGCCGAAGGCGTGGGGAGCACGACAGGTGGCACAGGCAGTGAGGCGGGGGAAGGGGTCGCTGCGACTGCCTCCGTCTCCATCTCCGTGCCCTTGCGTGTGCTTTGGGCCGGTGGAGAGGAAGCAGTGGATGCAGCGGCATCCCCAACAGACGTTGCCACCACAGCCGCTGCTGGGTGAGCGAGCGGTGCAGAGGCTGGTTGGGCTGCCTGGGGCAACCCTGGGGAAGCGGGGGCGGGACCAAGTCCGTCTCGCGGTACTGGGTCCCCGCCGAAACCAGACGCCGCTCCGACCCCCGGCGAGCTGCGTCGGCGTACCTGCCCAGAGGGAAGGAGGCGAACCTCTTTCGCGCCTCGGCGAAGGTGATGTTCTCGTTTATTTCAAGGCAATAATCTGTTTCTCTTGTTTAAACTTCTCACAACTTCTGGAATAGGCAGCATGCGGTCCCTGGCAGTTCGGACAGGTGAAGTGCTCAGATTCACAGTTATCGGTTGGATGATCTTGTGCTGCACATTTGGCGCACGTCAGTTTCCCACGACAAGAGTTTGTGCCGTAGCCAAACCGCTGACACTTATAGCAGCGGCGTGGATTCGGCACGCAGGGTCGGACCGGACATCTAACGAAGCCTGCGTTGACCGACTCAGGAAGTGTTGAGCGGTCAAACGTCAAGATGATGTGTTTGGTAGGTATGATTTGATCGTTTCGGCGTATGGTTATTCGCCTCACTGCCGTCACGCCCTGATCATGAAGGCCCTCGAGCAGATTGGCTTCAGTATCACTTATAAGATCGGGATCAGAGATCACGCCTTGGCAGGTATTAAGGCTGCGATGAGGCGTGATGTTGATGTCAACATTGACCATGCGCGTTTGTGAAAGGAAGTTTGCGGACTGCTGTTTGTTGTCTACCTCAATCACAAGTTCTCCCGTTTTCAGGTTCTTAGCCTTGTAAGACATTCCAGCAAGGCTTTCAAGATACTTGGAGATTAGAAACAAGGACTGGGGTGGGCACGCACCCTTTGATAGTGACCATTTCCCCACTTCATTACCGTATATAGGTACAGGCCCGAGCAGTCCACCTTCCCATAAAAGGTTTATTGAATAAAAAGCAAACTGGAGCACATTCACACAAACATCTCAACTACACCACACATCCATAAAACACCTACACGTGGAGGAAGCCGCCCACCTCATCACGGCGCACATCCTCGACGCTGCCGAGAGGTCCATTCCCCATGCTTCAGTGCGTCCCGCACCCAAAGGAGGCCCTGGTGGAACGAGGACTGCAGGCGGGCGCGAGAGGCCCAGAACAAGGCGGGGGGTGTCCTTCGCCTTTACCCCACGTCAGGTAACCTCATTTCTTTTAAACGGGCAAAGGCTTTTGGGAAGCGAGTGCGTCGTGAGGCGAAAAGGGAGAGCTGGCGCACCTTCCTCATTTCCATCAACTCATACACTGACAAACACAAAGTCTGGTCACGAATACGCAAACTAAAAGGACAACAGACTCGCAGCCTGCCCCTGGTTAGTACAACAGGGGACACTCTAGAAGACCAGGCTAACACACTCACACAACACTTCCAACACGTGTCCAGTTCGGTGCACTACACAAACACTTTCTTGAAACACAAACCTTCTGTAGAAAAGAAGTCCCTGCTTGATATCAACAAGGCGCAAACTTCCTACAATTGTCCTTTTTCAATTCATAAGCTGAAGGCTGCTCTGAGCTCATGTAACCCTTCAGCCCCTGGTGCAGACAAAATGACATACACCATGATACAACACCTACATCCAGACACTCTTGAAACACCCCTACATCTATACAACAACATATGGCTTTCAGGGCACCTTCCTCGCTGTTGGAGGGAGGCCATAGTAGTGGCTTTCCTGAAGGAAGGAAAGGACCCTTCCTCTCCCGCTAGCTATCGGCCCATCGCCTTTACCAGCTGCCTGTGCAAGTTCCTCGAGAAGATGATAACAGGAGATTTGTGTCTTTCTTTGAGTACAACGGTCTTCTCGAGGGCTGCCAGGCTGGCTTCAGGGCGGGGCGCTCTACAATAGACCAACTTGTCGCCCTTAAATTATACATCAAGGACGCTTTAATTCACAAACCGTTTTGCGAAACGGTGTTTTGTGACCTTGAGAAGGCCTACTGATATCGCTTGGCGTTGCGGGATGCTCAGTGACCTGAAGTCTTTCAGTGTTCGGGGCCATATGCTCACACCCTTTTCGCGTGAGAGCAGGTAGCGCACTCTCAAGAGTTCATGTGTAAGAAAACGGCGTTCCGCAAGGTGGAGTTCTAAGCTGCACTCTGTTCATAGTTAAGATGAACTCCCTTGGGAAGGCATTGCCACCTACAATTTCCTATTCAATGTATGTAGACGACGTCCAGGTATCTTTTAAATCATGCAATATGTCCATCTGTGAGCGTCAAGTCCAGCTCGGTGTCAAAAAACTTGGCAGCTGGGCAGACAGGAACGGTTTTAAACTTAACCCAGAAAAAGCACCGGTGTTGTCTTCTCCAGGAATCGTGGGATCCATCTGCACACAAACGTTACCGTAATGGCGAATCGATTCCTGTGAGGACGGAACACAAGTTTTGAGGTGTGGTGTTGGATGAAAAGCTTACGTTCATCCCTCACATTAAACAGCTGAAACATAAATGTCTTAAGGATCTCAACATTCTTAAAATCTTGTCCCACCAGTCCTAATGGAATAGACAAGCAACTCCTGTTACGTATTTTTACAAGCCTAGTGGGGTCTAGATTGGACTATGGGAGGGTTGTGTATGGGTCAGCCACGAAAACAGCACTTAAAATGGTCGACCCAGTGCTTCACTTGGGGCTTCGCCTCTCTTGTGGCGAATTCCGTACGAGCCCTGTACAGAGTCTTAACGCAGAGTGTGACAACTGGGGCTTATCACACCAGCGAACCTATGTTGACTTGTTATATGCCTCTAAAATTTATCAATGGACAACCATTCATTTAAAACCGGTTTTAATGATACATTCACATCACAGCTCTTTTAAATCGCCCATTCATTCCTGTTCATTCATTCTCGCAGAGAGTGGGGGACGAGGTCACTATTCATGATATCTCTTTTTTAAACACATTCAAGTCGTCTCACACTGATCTTGTAGCACCATGGCATCTTCGTCCTGTTGCATGTGACTTGTCGTTCTTAAAATACAATAAGAACAGGACACAAAGAAGTGGGATTTTTGCAGCATTTTATGTATGCGCATAACAAATCCAGGGCTGCAGAGGTTTTGAGCGATTGCATCTAAAACATTCACTGCAGTCTCTTGTGCTGCGAATGGACCAATTTTCAAGCATCTAGAACCATGAATGTAAAGACAAAGTATATTTACGGCAGAGGCATATGACATTTTTATGGTTATAAGTCACATAGTTGAACATCATATTTCCAAATCCATTATCTATACAGATTCGCTGAGCGTCGTCGGTGCATTATCATCGGGAAAGTCATTTAAAAACTAAGTCGTTATTCTTGTCCTCAACTCATTTATGCTAGCTTATTCGTCAAACCTTGGGGTGACTGTGTGTTGGGTACCAGGCCACTGCGGCACTTGCGGAAATGAACTGGGCCGAATGAAATGGCTTGCCAGTGCTGCACCCTGAAACACAGTAGACTTAACAAGAGCAGCTTACACAGACCTCAAGCCACACACAATACAGCAACTCCGTAAAACTTGGCAAGCAGACTGGAGCGAACAGTGAGAAAACAAACTACACGTAATGAAACCACACTTGGGACAATACACTACTGACTCACACAACAGGCACATTGAAGTTAACTTAGCTAGGTTACCGATAGGCCATACGCATGTAACACACTCGAACCTGCTCACGGGATCTAAAAGACCCTTGTGTAGCACGTGCGGGGAGGGCTTTTCCGTGATACACATCCTCATTCAATGCAAGGCACTCGACATTACACGACGCAAACACTTCAGAGAACTTTACAGACAACGTATTTCATTACAACCCTCATACTTTTTAGGAGACGATGCCATGTTTTCTGTCCAGCGCACCTTCAAGTTTCTTTCAGAAGTTCAATTGTTACAGCTCATCTCATACCGCCCATAGTTTTACCCCTGGTCCTATACACCAGCAACCTCTTTTTTTAAACCACTCTTGGTCTTCATCACTGGCCCTTTACACCAGCCGTGCTCATAGGGTTTAATTGATTTTATTCTTGTTCCCACTAACCTTTTAGTTGTCACCAATTCATCAAAACACTTTCTTGGCGCGCTTTGCCCTAGCAGGCCTTGCGCCATTAACCTTCAAACATCATCATTCTCTGATAGCCCTAGTGCGCTTGAGCCCTACCTTTATGTAATGTTTAGCTCGCAACAGAGGCAGCTCATCTTGAGCGAAATGTGGTATGGTTTCTCGGTCACAACCGACGTTTGCATGCACACATCTCGGCGTTTTCATCTCTCGGATATTTCACGGGCCAGATCAGCATATTGTCGGCGGTTGAAATCATGCGCTTCTCGTCGCCAAAACAACGCGAAATAAATCTGCAGTCTCGGAATCTTGGTACGGCAGCAAGCGAAGCCGCAACAGCGAACTTGTTTTGCGACGCCATTTTGGTTGTTTTGACTGATGTTGGCAGACTGCCCCAGGAAACTCCGAGTAGCAAAGAGCGCCACCACCGCAGAGGATAGCTTTTTGTACAAGGCTTCAGTGTGTGATTTCCAAGTTATGAGTTGCCAGATTAGCAGTCCCGGAACGTTGTGCTCTGTACTATGTACTTGCACCTTGTACAAGTTCAGTGGTATGCATTTCTAATGACAAGTGCATGGTGGTTGCATTTCCCATCACTGGAAACAATAGCGTACTCCAAAACTTACACATTTCTTAGCGTGGTCATCGACAGGAACTTGTTATGGAGCGCACTTGTGTATTTCTGAAAGAAGAAACTCACTGCCATCACCCACATTTCAGATTTCTCGCCGGAAAGATGTGGGGCACATCGCTCAGAGGAATGGTGCAGCTGTACCAGGCGCTTTTCCAGGAGTTTTGCGTTACAGCTTGCCAGCGATATCGAGCACATGCTCCACTAACCTTCCGGTGATACAGGGAATCCAAGCGCTGGCTCTCCGCAGCTGTCTTGGTTTACCGCGATGTGCGTCAACAATGGGAAAAATATACACTGCCCAATACCATCCTATAAAAACTAATGTGACCACTGAGACCCTACGCCTACACATCAGGCTCCTGACGAGGCTACCATGTCACAAACTTCGCAGGTTCCTCGAAGTCGTCCACGCTCTTGATTTGCAGCCATTTTCGCAGCGCACAGGGCTGAAGTATTGTCCAGTTATACGCCTGCGGTCGCACCTTTCTCGCCGTTGCGGTGATTGGCAACCGCCGAGATTCATCTGCATGTTCCGGGCATTGGAAAGTATGGCGACTTACTACTACTTGCTCCCAGACAGTTTTCTATGCAGTTACTGCACGAACAACACAATCACCGGAAGCATGTACACACACATGGTTCTGTGACGCCCTGGAGCTCGGCCGGTGAGGGGGTTTTACATTAAGAATCAAGCAAACTTTTTTTCCGTGTCACCCATGTCACGAGCTCGACGGCTACTAAACTCGCAGCCATCCGTGAAGTTCTTCAATACATTATTGAAGCTTCTCCCCAAAAATGGTTTATTTTTGCTGACCCTAAGGGCGCCCTGGAAAGCTTCCGAGCAGACCTGCGCTACCGTCCTTTGCACCAGGCGCGGACAGAAACTATAAAATTATTTCACCAGTTTGTCATAAAGGGCCACAATATTTTATTTCAGCGACTGCCAAGTCAGTGTCGAAAAACCCGCAATGTTTCGGCTCATGCAGCTGCACGGACACGCCATGACAGTGAAAGGTCCATCTCGCTTCCGCTTTCAAGGACTGACGCCGCTAAGCTGCTTCATCAGTTTGCGCGCAAGAGCTCCATTACTCACCAGAATACACTGGAATTTGTGCATCCGCACCTTCATAACCACGACCCTCTCCTCCAGCGCTGTCTTCCGTGTGGTCTGTCTCGATCACAGTCAATTTAACTTTGTACACGGTTGTTAGAAATAGCTTTCACAAAAGCCTACTCCTTCCTCATCCGGATGGCGAGTAGAGCCCAGTGCGACGCTTGGGAGGTTGAAGAGACAATCGAACATGTGCTTTGTCGGTGCCCGCTGCATTAATGAGAAAGACGTGTTTCGGCCACCCAGCTCAACCGATTGGACAATCAACCATACACAGTAGATTATTCTAGGAGACCGACACCTACAATCGACTTCACAGAAGGCAACGAAAGCCCTTTTGCTTTTTTATAAAGGACACAGGCTTAGCTGTAAAACTATTGTGCCCGCAAAGAGACTAAATTGTCTGCTCGGCCCTGAACGTTTCCCTTCTATTTTACTTGCCCTCTCTTTCAGCCCCTGTGCACCTCTTCCCCCAGCTTCGAGTAGCAATCCGGAATCTAAACCTGGATAACCTCTCTGCCTTTCGTTTGGTTTTCTCTATCTCTCCCTTTCTCTCTGTCTTTCTCTTGTGCAAGTTCCTTGTACCCTGTACCTTGTACCTTGTACCTTGTACCTGTACCTTGAACCCTTTACCTTGTACTTAGTACTCTGTATCGAAGGTCCCGGCTAATTCACCCGTTACCTTCTTAAAATTCTTTCTTTGGTTGTTCCCACGCATTAGGCTCTTTTGAGTGAAATAAAGTTCAAAACATCCTGGTAACGACAGAGCTTATCAGGTTCGGTTGGGTCAGGAATAGTTTTAAATGGAGTTTAAGTTCGAATTGATTGGGCTTAGGTTTATTAAGTTACTCTCCGTTACGTTGAAGCCGTCTGATATGTACGTTATGCTGGGGTACTTATTGGAAACCGACTGCCAGTCCCATTTGATTGCAGAGTAAACATCAATAACCAAAACTCTGCCATATGAACTACGAGAGAGTGGCCAGCGACGGTGACACCTCCTTTCTGAGAAACGTTTTACTGCAAACCTGTATACTTCTAAACCCCCCCCCCGGTTTCTTCACAGTGGGCAAAAAAAATATCCATGCGGAAAAAGAAAAAGGCGCCAAGGAAAAAGACGCCGACCGAATGCGTCAGGCAAATGAGGCACACGGCATAGAATTCGTTGAAGCAAACCTAAAAAGCACCGAAACCGTATTATGGATTATAACGAGCTCGTTAATAATGGTACCCCCCACCATGGGCTTCTGATAATGTTTTCAGACTAGCTTAATGGCAAGCAAAGGCTGGTGTCATTGCCCAAGGAACCGAGCACATTGGGCATGCAGGAAAGGACCCACCATTTGTGACGAGAGCAGCCGAGCGCACTGTACGTAGAAAATGTACTCGAGTACCGCCCCTGAAGCACGCAAAGTAGTAAAGGCGGACTTCTTGTAATTAATGCGCAATAGCCGCATCTCCAGCCTCGCTGTTAACTTCCCTGGGTCATTTGCTTACCACACTAATGAAGATGCAGCGAAACCGTTTCTTCGGACACACTTCTACTGCTGCAGTGCTGTTACACTCGTTTGTTTGATTCCCATTGGGAACCACGTCAGTCGCGCACATCTGCAGACCAGGGAGGAAAGGGTAAGCCTATCTGAGTGAACCGACTAAAACGCACAACAACAAAACGACGGCGCGCATGAATCGCCGATGTCTAAACAAATGTCAAGGAATGCGGTCTGACCAATAATCATGACGTAGGCACGAACAATCGCAGAAAAGTGTGCCAACACTCTGAACCGTTATGCAGTGACACTAACCGATAACACGCGATAAGCCCGCCGAGGTGAAGAAAAACATTTCATAGCCTCCTCTATCAGCGTCTGTATTGGTTTACAACTGCTTTGCTGGACATCTACTTTCGCAGTCCGCATGGCGGCCAATGTTTTTGTAGCAACTCTTCTGATATTTTCTGATAAAAATATGACATGTCTGTCGCGGTGACCTCGATTTTACAAATTATCACAGCAATAACTTCGAGTCACGAGAAAATATTTATTCCATTGGTGATGGGGTGGGCGCTTTCGCCAAGCGCGTAAGTTTTTCGAGCAATATTTTTCGCGAACTGCGTGAAGTTACTTTACTGAAACAGGGTTGCAGCCGACCAGACAAGTACTTTTTTCTTTACTAAAACATAAATCACAAAATTGTTGTAAAATTTGTCAAGTGCTTTTATTATTCCAAAATTTATTCATTGCTGAACTTTCACTCTTTCACTGAACAGTCACTATTCAAAGTATTGACAAGGCGGCATAAAAATTGAATTCACGTTTGCTGTTTCATGAAACATTATTAAACATAGCACGTACTTACCTAATAACAAGAAATTTGGTTTGCACGTATTCGCAAAGTGGTTTGTCAAACTTTGCGGACGGTATCTATATAGAAATTTATGACTGCGACTTACAAATAACTCAATGATGATATGTCTCCTGTTTTCTGGTTTTTGGCAGTTGACGTTAAACGTTGGTCAGAAATGTCTTTTCACTGAAACTGGTAGATCCAGTGTACGCGGCAGCAGGAGGAAGCAGTCTTCGTCACGATGCTTCTATGCTGAGCAGTGGCGCTATACTCAATGCTGACGTCGAACGAGATTATCCGACAACTATATTTTAATTGTACGTAGACGTTTGTTTATATTATTACATTTCTTCAAAATATTTAAAAAGAGACAAAGTGAAAGATATGTCGTCCCTCTTTGAGCCACATCCCATTAGTCCAGGGCCCGCATTAGGCTGGGTTCCTGACAGCCTACCACTTCGGCCAGGATCTGCACTCAGCTAGAATTCCTGTCAGCCGACCATCTACAAAACAAAGCTAGTAACACACGCTCTCTTTCTTCATTCCACATAACGGAAAGCGAGATGGGCATGCAAGCATTCGACGTTTCTTTGGTGACTGGCCAGAAAGACAAAGAGAATCTATCGCGTGTTTTGGCACCATTTGTAACGTAACCCGAATCATTTTGTTATGCGAGAACCGATATTTGCTTAGTTAGTCCGTATTTAAAATTAGAAACGAGTATTGTTGCGCTCGGACACGGACTCAAATTGTCGCATCGGCGGCAACGGTACTGGTTGCGCCCCAAATCCGATTGTTCGTATCGCCGTCACACACACATTTACCCAATCGCCTATGACGATCCGGCCTAAGGTGGCACTTTCGGGACGACGCTGGGAAATTTGGTTTAATATGATTCAAGTGTAAGTTGTGTGTGTCTTTTCTGCGTCGTAGTCTGAGATAGACGTTCGTGAGGAGCACTAATAAATAAAAGTTTGGGCCGTGCAATTTTGTGCAGGTTGCACTACAACGCCAGGGATATTGCCAACTCTAATTGAGCACTTTACGCTGGAGATCGCAGGTAGAACTACGGTACCTAGAATCCAAAGACGCGCCCGTCCAGTCTGCGGTAGAATCACACGCAGAAAAACGTGTGGTGTGTACTGGGATGGTGGCATCCCGCACTAGAGAGACAAGGAACCTTCCCTTGTCGTCTAGGATAGCTATATTTGTATTACACTTGCAGCTTTCCTTGTAAACGTTTTTCAACAAGATTCACTTTTTTACGCCCCTTGTTAAGATAAACGGGCCCGGTTATTACCTCCCCAATTTTAGTTGTAACTCCAAGTTTTTAGAGCCATAGAAGTAGTAAAATGTGAGGCATAACGCAAAAGCGGGTATCCCGCACTCGTATCGAAATCGTGGCGGGACAACCAATGCCCTGGATGCCAGACATTTCTGCGCATCCAGGTGATCGCTGTCTCATCATGTTCTCCTGCAGCTCATTGAGGATGAGAAGAAGAGCAGCAGGTATGGTTTATATGAACGCTGTAATAAATAGCGTTCTAGTGTGCCTGGCTTACAGCAGAAAGATCAGAATACTAGTGTTGAAGTGGCACTCCAGAACTCGTTTCTCCTATCTTTCGAATTCCAATGGTGTTTTATCAACTTTGGTGCTGCTTGAAAATGGTCTAATGCCATTCTCAAGGCAGGTGTTCTCATTTGGGCGAGTGCTCGGTGGTGACTGCTAGATGTTCCACAACACTTTTTGAATCTTACTGCAACCATCCAAAACGAATGCCTGGGTTGATACGCCCCTGCGATCTTCATGCAATTTAAGCAAGTGTAAAGTACTCGCTTGCCTCCGTCGTATTTCTGCCCCGGAACGGCATCTTCTCTCCAGGGACCTTAATCTTGTGTTTTTCACCCAACTTCGCAATCACAAGCAGCGTACATTGGCTAATGTGATGTTTTTGTATATAGACAGTTCTGCAGAAAAAGACGATATTGGCTGTCTGAAGTAGGAAAACAATCCGAACGAAAGTTAAAAACGTTTTGGACCACATGAGATTCCATCCCGGGGCACCAGGAATGCAAGTCAAGCCTTCATCATGACTAACCAAAAGTAGATAGAGCAAAAGCCCTGTTGGCTTTGAGAGAGAAGACACCAACCACAGGTACATGATGGAGTGACGAAAACCCTTTTACAGCCTAAGTAGGGCCGGCGGAACAGGCTTTCAAAACTACTGGTGGTGGGGCTAAGCCGCTAAAAGTGAAAGCTTCGACAAGACGAACAATGTGTACGAAAGTGCCCTTACTCAGCGAATCCGGTATTTTCGTCTCCTACACGAGATGGTAGCTTGCTCACTTGCACATGTGGCCATCAACAATATTTTGCAGAGAAAATTGACCCCGATTAACTCGGCGACAGCGAAGACGACCCTCGTGTTTATCATTATCTTTCCAGTGTTTTTCCTTGTCACAGAGGGGCGGCGCCAAAAGTGTTTCCAGTCCGCAATGCCGTGGTTACAGCTTAGGCTGTCCACGACTGCACGATAACTTGACTTCACTTCAAAACGTCGGTTGGCTCAATTTTATGGTAAACATATATTTACCCTGAACGAAGGAAACACATATTAATCACTCCTCCAGGTTTCCCGATAATGATGACTCATACTCGCAGAATATCACGCCGTATTAACGAAGTTTTATCTGGTCGCGACGTCAATATAGCCAAACGAAATACGTACCCACTCGGAGAGAATGGCTGATGACGATGGTACCTTCCTTCTGAAGAAAATTTTTGAAACAACGCTCCTGAGCTCGGCGTGTGAATATCACCACACTCTCTGCGTTACAGTGCATTGAAAGTAAAATTGATATCGGCAATAACGATGTTTCCGAAGGCACACTCGTCGGATTGTTAGCCCGCTAGGCGCAACCATGGAGTTTCTCACTAGCTCACCTAGAGTGGAATCTGGCGCTAGCGTCAACGTGATTCTGCGAAACCGCTGTAAGCCTCCATGAGTGCCGCCATAGTTTGTATTTCGGCCGGACGTTCGGTGTGGCATGGCCAGCAATGCCTTTGTGGCCTCGAAAATTGAGTTTTTTGTTTTAAAAATTTCACCATTTTCCCTTAAGGGAACCCTGAGTAGTATGCGAAGCAGCCATGGGGTCGAGGAGAAGGAGGGGCGGGGCCGGAGGAGATTGAGGGGAGCGGAGCGCGCGCGCGGCATTTGTACCGCGGAGCTACAGTAGCGCCCCCAGAGGAGTATGCAGTAGCTACGGTCAAGCCCATAACCCAAAGCTGCTTCGCAATATCGTGCGCGGAGCCGCAGATATTGCCATTCGTTGCGGAGTCTAGGAGAGGAGAGGAGCTTCGGAGCCGAGAGGAGGAATGCCGGAGAGGAAAGATGAGACAAAGAGAGGAGAGGACGAGCTGGGGGAGGCTAGAGCAGGTTGCCTGCGAACTAAGAGTTTGTGGGGAAGTATTCACAAATGATGGGTATGCGTGGTCTGCGGAAAAGAAACAGAAACTATGCGGCACATCGTGTTAGAATGTGAGGGTATCCATCCAAATCTACATGAAGGGAATATTGGGCTTTCAGAGGCCCTAGGATTTAAGGGTATCACAGAGGAAGTTAACTTCAAGGCTGTCGAGGGGAAGAAAAGAAGATTAGAATGCTGGTGGATGAAAAGCAGAGAGGGGAATATTGCCTAGGACAGTTACCACCTGTAACAGAAAAAAAAGTATTTTGTGCCTAATAAGCTTTTTGTGCCTGCCCTAAGCAGCGCTAGTATTGAACCAAAAGTGTAAAACATAGTATATTAAGTCCTTTCTTGGTCAGGATGACATGTCATCACCCGGATACAAAGGGAAACCAATAGAAATCATCATCATCATCGGGCATCCGCAGTGTGGGTGTGGACACCACACAACGGCGCAGGGAACAGGCGCGCCCATAAGCTGCTCCGCATCTGAAAATTGCGGCCAAAAGTGCCGCTAGTTACAAATTTTATTTTGTTTAAGACACTGTGTTTGGAATTTTATGTTGCAAAACTAATTTTAGGATTAAAAAGAAAAAAAACAAAAGTCCTGCCTTTGGCTCACGCCGCCAGATACAGCGTGCCGTCCCGGATGTATTTTTCAATTTTGACAAACTCAGAACTGGCTGAGGTTTTTTTGATATTTGGTAACATTTAACTAAAAAGAATTTTTTAGATTGTCTTAAACTCAATTCTTGCTTCCTCTCAATAAAGTATTATTATCGTATGCTACGCGCTTTGGCAGGCGAAGCAGATACAACATAGAGATGCAAGAATGGTGTAATCGCCTTGTATTTATTTGTTTTTTCCAAGCAGATATAAATAAACCTGAGAGCGAAGTCTATTACCGCAAGTAAGTCTTCAACCACGCGCGCAAAGCATTAGGAAATTGCATGACTGCTTTAAATTGCAAATAAATACCGGCTTGTCGAGTAGCTATGTATTTGCCTCATTGCGCCTGCCCAAGGCAGTGCATGCTTCATGGGTAATAAATCGAGTAAATGCTGTAAATGCAGCGAGGATGACGTGCGACGCGAAAATCGAAACTGAATGGGCGCAGAAAAGTGATACTGTGAGCTAGCGTAGCTTATTTAGTGGCTGTAGTGCGGGCGGCGGCGGTAAGCGGTATGAAGCGGTATAATAACAGGCCGCTTGTTGGCATCAGTCGCTTTTTGCCGGCCAGAAACAGCCCACAAGCGAGCGGCAGCGGCGATACAGCGAACTGTAGCGACGAGCGACGACGACAGAGGACATTGGTAGCAGTGTAATATTTTTTTTCGCTTTTCGCTGCCACCCAATACACTCTGCTGTTGTACCTTTTGAGTTATGTTTTCCGCGTCGCTTGTTGCCTTCGCTGCATGTGGTCATCCCTTCCTCTTAAGAAACTCGCCGCTAACGCGAGCATACGCGTTAAGTGCTAATCACGTTGTTATTTAGACATATCTGTGATAGCCAAGGAATGCCAGAATGTGTCATCCCGAAAACGGAAATGCATACTGAAAACAGAACCCACACGCACTTCAGAGCTCAGGAGCCTAATCCATAGCCCTTTGTACTAGCCACTTGCTGCCAATTCGATTCCCACAGTACCCAGTACAGTGAAGTAGAATACTTGGACCAAGTATTCTATTTCACTATAGTACCCACAATGTCCATGGCGGCGTGTGATTTCAGCGACACTCTCTACTCCAAACGAGTTTGAGACTTTATGGGAGCAAGCAGAGTGGAAAGCGTTTCACGATATATCTTGTTTTTTGTACTGTGGCGAAATGTTTTACTGATAGTGATTCAACGCCAAATATACAAGGCTACTTTTTGTTCTCTGAGGATTCAGCAGCTACAACTTTTAACGGTTATCCAAGCGTACATGTCTGTTATTATTATATAACTATGTTTCGTTATAAAAAGCATAAACACTAGTGTTGTAAAAAAATCTGTGCAGAAGTGCTTTCTATAAAAACTGTTTTAACATAGTCTTAAGCAAGTTTTTTTTCTATGATTTGCTGTGATCTTTTTTTATGGTGCAGTGTAAACAGATTTGGAACATTCTCTACAAATAAAACAACATCCGCCCAGCTGGCAACAATATTGATGGATGAAAATATCTCACTTTTGGCGTTCTAATAGGGTCTGTACAGTTGTTGTATGGCACCACCATCGCTTCAGCGAAAGGCACGGCCCGTGGCTATCCACTCGTCAGTGGAATGCCGGTGGCGGTGAGCGCAGCGCTATTATGCATGGCTTGCTGTAGTCGTTTATCAGCGGTGCAGCTTGCAAAATGTACATAACCAGAACGAATGTTCAGATCGGTAAATCTTGAGCGTGGACGTGGCTTTTACGAGGCATGTCATGTGTGTGGTTTAATTAAGCCCATACTCAGTATTTACAAATAGCAGACGACGCTCAACGCCCCAAGCAGGATGTCAAGCTGGAAGTCAAAGTCCGTTCTTTCATGCACTTTTTTCATGCGTGCATGCACTTTCGCGTATCGAAGAGTACATTGCAGCTAAATGCTCCCACAATACCGGTCTGTGCGGCCGATGCCGTAATGCTGCGGTGCTGGCCTTTGGCAGATGATGACGAAACGGCGTCGACATCGTGCACAGGTGTTGGGGTGCCTTCTAAGATTTTCCTCAAAACAAAAATTCTGATGGACGACGCTTCCGTATCTTCATTACATACGGCTAAAACGTGTTTAATTTCACAGAAATGCTCTTAATACAGTCATCGGTAATCGTTGATAGAATAAATACCGCATGATAGTAGAACGTTATTGCCTGTCGTGGAGAAGCATTGCTTTACAAGAATTGAAATGGCTGCTGGGTAGTTCGTAAATGGTTTTTCAAAAAGCAATTACTGCGTGGATGAAGGACGCGAGACAGGAGGGTGCCCGAAACCCATATTCAGCTTCACAACTGAATGCTGCCGTCACTTTACAAGTTGCCGCCTACGCCTGAAAAATCATGCACTCCTCCGTCTGACGACGATGATGGTTTATCGCAAAGCTTTCTCATATGGGTTTGCATGGTTGCCATCTAGATTTAAACTTCGACTAGTTGAGCTTCGAATTTGACCAGCACGAAGTTTGGTCTTTTGATCGCAGCGTCTTTGACTTTCACCATTTTTCATTCGATTTCGCACGAAGAAAGCCTTGTGTTCAACTATCGATGTTTTCAACCGAGCTGTTTTCAACTATTTGTGTTCAACCGTTCGATGCTCCAACGGACTGTGCTGGAGAACTTGGGTGTCTGTGCTGGAGAACTTGGGCTGATGCACCCGTATTTCAGGCGACTAATCGCGCGTTTTTGGTGTCTTTACAAGTCATTACATGATTTTTAGGTACTCTGTAAAGATTACTTAGGCATTACAAAACACCGGCTGATATTAACACTGCCACATTCTTTAACTATCGGTGCCAGCCTTTATTCCACGCAGGTGGTAAAACGGGAAGAGGCGGAGGGATGGTTTGTGGCTTGGGCTGTTCGGTGGGTGAACAACTTTTGCTCTTGATAAAATGAACATCACCAACGTTGGAGTTCTGCTTCGGTTTTCAGGCTCCCATTCTGTCACAGTGTCGCTCACCCAAACCGAAGGCACAAAGCTCACGGTAACAGAAAGTGTAAACTAGCGCAAAATTTCTACGGCTACACGGTAATCCATCTCGTACGCAAGTGCCTTTCTCTTCAAAGCACACGTATTGAGGAATCCCAGCGCTAAGGCTGGCGTGGAAACCGTAGTCATTAAAACCAGTGAAGATAATTTAAAGTGGTAGAAATGAATCCTAATACTCCTAATAGTTTTATTCCTTCTCAGATCGCGTGGAGCCTGGATCAGAACGCTGCAAAAAGCGCTCAGAATAATGTAGCCCATTCCAAACTTTAGGAGCATCCAATGAGTTTGCGTAGCCATTAGTGCATTTAAGAAGAAATGAATACTAATAATAGTTGTTTTATTCGTACTCAAAACGGGTGGAGCCAAGCGCAGATTGCTGCAAAAAGCGCACATGCCATTGCAGCCGATACGCAACTTTAGAAGCGTCCGACAAGTTTACGTAGTCATTACTCCATCTAAGAACCCAACACAGCTGTCTAGACTTCGTTTCATTTCACATGTGCGCTCACAACACCACCAAAACATTCAAAGCACAGAAGCAAACACGACAAAAACAACGGGAGGCTGTGTAGTCCAATGCACCGGCTCATTCCACTGACGAGATGAGCGCCGAGTGGTGGCAACACCCGTCCAGCTGTCCGGTCACTATTGGTTTGTGTGGTCACTGTGGTGTGCAATTCGCTCGATCACAAAACCGGCTGAAACGACCGCAGTCCATGTGATATCAAAATAAAGCTGAGAATTTTGTGCCTGGAAAATAATTTCCCAAAATGAAATTGCGAAGCTTGCACTCAGTCGCGCAAGGCTTCAGCAATAGTAAAGTTGCAGGATTACTTTCTATGTGAGTACTCAAGGACACATCCCCGCCTATTTGTGTAATTTTAAAATACGTTTTTACATGTTCTATGGTAACTTTCTTGTGTGATAGTACCGTCATACCCGACTATTACGATCTCGGATAGCGCAAATTATGCAATGTGTCGAAATAAATAAAACAGTTACAGAAATACACGAGAGAGCTATTCCTTATAACGAACTTCACATCTGATATATCGAACTCCGCGTGCCTAGAATGTCTACCAACATGCATCGTCTCAGAGCGGCGATTGAGAAGTTGATTGGTCGCGACCACTGAGAAAATGACGCGACTGAGACATTGCGCCTCGTATGGAGTGACATGACGCCAAACACTTTCCGTAACTGTTTCCGACGCGCGGAACTCACGACGGAACCCGCCCAGTCAGTGGACTGGACCAAGAAGCCCGCTCGCCAACATTCCCGATGCTGTGCCGAAAGGAGTGTCCTTCGAAGATTTCGTGAGTGCCGACGACGACGGTGCCGTCACTGTAATCCCCTCGGACGAGGGCAACGTCAGCAGCACGGTCGTAACGCTGATAAAAAGCACCGAGGAGGCAGAGGATGTCGCGAGTGAAAGCCATCCGACGCTTAATGAAGTGCTTTCTGCAGTCAATGTCCTCCGCTAATATTTGATCAAAATTAAAGGACACGGACTTGAACTGGTGCAAACAATGCCTCGCGTAAAAAATGTTGTGCTAGTTCACGCTTCGAAAACGAAAAGCGAAAAAATAACCGCTTTTTTTAAGTAGGCAGTTAAGGCGTTTAGGCGGAAAGTAGCTTTATTATTTGCAATAAATGGATTGCTTTGTGTATGGTAATCAGATACTTGTTTTGTTCATTTCTGCATGCGGGGATGAGAAAGGATTTCCCACGTAATGCGAACTCGTAACGATAAACTCGTTATACGCGGGTTTGGCTATATCGAACTATGAGATATATCAAAGTAATCATAGCGTATATTGCAGTTGGCCATAACCGGGTTTGAATGTAGAAGTGATCGTCATATGCATCGATATCATCGTGTTCCTCAGACCAAGCAAAAACATTTCGCCCTGTTCCCGTGGGGGGAACCCTGAGGAGGATGCGAAACAGTAGTGGGGGTTGGTTGCTGTGTGAGTAGAGTTGTCGTAGGTAGTGTGAGTAGAGTTGGTGTCTGGTGTTAGAGTAAGGAGACGGGGCGGCTACTGAAAGGTAGTCGTTCCTACAATGGCGTGCGACAAAGGAATCTTGTGGGGAACTGCGCCGCTGCCATGCTGTCACACGACAATTACCCCTTCGTTGTAACCTACGCGCACAATCCTCGGAACTTGGCGGGGCGGTCTGCCTTCCTAAAGGGGATAATTCCCGCGGCATTCTCGGCATTCAGACAAGCCGTCACCCGAACGCTCCGCTGCGAATTGATGACGACCACAGCGTAGTGTTGGCACTGCAGTGCCCCTAGGCGGAGCGGCGGGGATCTATCCTTTCACGCGCCAGGCAGAAGTGCCCGGTCACTGACCTCGTGAACGGGCCTTGCAGGAGCCCGGTAAGAGGGGGTGCGGGGTAGCGCCAGAGAGCCCCCACGCTCGCTGTTGGCGGGCAGCCAGCCCCTCTGAATGTAGGACCACATGAGGACCGTTCCCTGTGGCCCCGTTCTTGCACGTGCAATTAGTCGGTCACAAACGTTTTGTACTGGTAGACAGAGGCTTGACGGTGTCTCTTATAGGAGACGAAATTTTTGAGGCCTGCCGTAGAAGGAGAATCCGGGTTATGTACGCCGAGACACCCTTGATTTAGCAGGGGGCCTGGCAAGAGCAATGGGAGCTGTTTGAATAACACTGGCTTTTGATGGCAGAAAGCGCAGAGAGCGTTTTGTTTACTGTAAGCGGGCCGGCAGTCGGGTGACGAACAACGTTTTTTGCGGTTGCAACGAAGTAGATATAGAAAACGAGGGCTGACGTAACAGGTCACGTGATTAACACAAAAGGGACGGTGACGTCAGAGCGACTCAGCCGTGCTACATCTCCCCTTTCTTAGGGAGCCAACAAATTACAATTGTCTTTCAGGTTGGGGGGTAGCGGTAGGGCTCCCGGCGTGCCCTTGGCTTCTGCGTAGCTCTTGAGCGGGCTGGGCGGTCGTCTTGCTGCTCGGACCCAGCAGGAGGACTCTCATCGCGATGTGGTGTAGGGGCTTCTCGCAGATGCTCGCGAGTGCGTCGAAGTTCCTGACCCTCTTCCGTTTTCACCACCAGGGATCGCGGCGTCTCAGCAGGCCGCAGAAAGACCGCAGGTGTCCAGGTCTTTTCGTGAGTGTCGTATGTAGTCACTCGTTGCCCAGGCGACAGAGGTGGCAGGTTCCAGGAGCCGCCGTTGTAGTAGATCTCTGGCGTTGGCGGATCTCCTGTAGGCGGTTCTGGACGGCTCGGTTGGCACGACCTCCGGCACCAGGTGGCTTGTGGGTACGGCAGCAGAGTCCTCGTCTGCCTTCCCATCAGTCTCTGCACTGGGGACTTTAAAACAGCATCTCGAGGTGTATTACGCCATTCAAGCAGAGCCATGTGGAAGTAGGGCGTTCTAAGCGAGCAACTTTTTAGTAGCTTTTGCTTCTTGCACTCCCCTCTCCGTCATACCATTTGAGCGTGGATGCTACGGGCTTGACGTTACGTGGCTAACACCGAGTCCATGTAAAAATTCTTTGAATTCGGTACCTGTTGAAAGGCGGGCCCGTTATCGCTACACAGTTTAAGCGGTAATCCATGAACTGCAAAAATCTCGGCGCATCCAGGACTTGAGCAGGTTTGCAGTGGTATGGCGAAATTCCCTGATTTCAAAAAAGAAGGAATAGAAGTCAACTATTATAGCAAACTGTCGGCCCTCGTAAAAGAATAGGTCCATTCCTACAGCCTCCCAGGGTAAGGTTGGAACTTCATGGCTCAAAAGCGGCATCTTTGCGTTTCGCGGCTGATGCTTTTGGCATATTTTGCAGTTTCGACAGAACTGTTCAATGTCGCTCGCCATGCAGGGCCAGAAAATGACGCTTCGCGCACGCGCCTTCATCTTATCGGCCCCAGGATGTGCTACGTGCAGAAGAGCCAAAATTTCTGTTTCATCGAGCTTGGTACGATTACCTTGTTGCTGCGAAACAGAAGACCGTCTTGTGCGTGTATCTCCTCCTGATAAGACCAGTAGGTGCGGACGGCTTCTGGAACCTCGTGCTTGTTGTCAGGCCAACTGGTCACCGCATATTCCCGCAGAAGTGGTTGAACCCTCCGCACTTATTGCAGGTTCTTCCGGTGGCGGGGCACCTTTCGCCGCGGTGTGTGGCGATAAGCCGCAGCTGCCGCAGGCATCGCCTTTCTTTGCCACTGCTGTTAACGTTAACTACCGTACCGTGCGCAGTCTCAGCGGCCTTCGCTGATTTCGCGAAACTGCTCTTTCCCTTGCTCTTGTGTACGGCAGATATCGATAGTCTTTTGGTACGAAAGGGTTCTCCGCAATCAATTTGTGCTGCAGGCTCTTGTCTCGAATTCCCAGAATAATGCGGCTGCGCAGCATCCTCGGTTCCATTGCCCCAAATTCACAGTTGCTGGCTAACATGCGAAGCTCCGTGAGCCACTCATTGAAAGGTTCGCCTTCCCTTGGTTTCTTGACCCGAATCGGAATTCATGATATGTCAAGTTCGTTTCCGCTTGTAGAACTCTTCAAACTAGAAATTAGGACGTCGATGTTATTTTTGTCCTCTTCTGCCTCAAACGTGAAGGTGCTGTATACCTTCCTTGCCTCTTCACCGATAACCACTAGCAACGTGGCCGCTTGCACATCTTTGGCTTGCTTCGTCAACTGGGTAGCAGTGGAAAATAGCGTGAACTTACTTTTCCACGTCTTCCATCCCTGCCAGGCGTTGCCCGATGTATCCAGGGGCTTTGGTGGCGGCAACATCGTTGACGGCAGGGGGGCTGGCGGCGTGGTCATTTTCGGCTGGGCACCGCTGCCACCATGTAAGCGGGCCGGCAGTCGGGTGACGAACACGTTTATTGCGGTTGCAACGAAGTAGATATAGAAAACGAAGGGTGACGTAACAGGTCACGTGATTAACACAAAAGGGACGGTGACGTCAGAGCGACTCAGCCGTGCTACATTTACTTGCCCGGTTTGTCTGCTCCAGTCGTACAAAGGAGAGACTTCCTCTCGAAGGAGGGTGTTGTGCTCGGCATAGGGAAGAATGGCTATCAGTACCGGCCGCAAACCCCTTTCTTTCTTTCTTTCACGCACGCACCGATGCACGGTTTACAACCGCACGGGGCAGCTAAACTTTACTGCGCGGTGGAAGGACAGGGAGACGTGTCAGGAAAGACGAGCGCTGATGTATACGTGATGGCCGCATCTTTTTCAGGTTCCGTTGTTCAGCGCCAAATGTTGCCTAAAGTTTGCTTCCCTTGTCGGAAGCGGGTGGCGTAAGCGGGTGCGCCGAGCTGGGTGGTTTCATTTGCGGTGCGCGCGGCACCGAGAGTGAGAAGAAGCAGTGCTGCAAACCTGAGAAGCTACTTTTCCCCTAGCTAAGATTAACAAATTTCCTAGATTTTCCCAAATTTTTGCTGAATGTGGTTATCAGATGTTTTCTCACAGATATTGCGTTCGTTTTATGCGATCTAACTGCCGAATTTGCTTTTAAGGCATAATTATGAATTTGTTTGAAAGCATTTTTGAAGTGACGGAGATGAAGCTGAAATAATGTTGGAGCACAATTTGTAATTCTTTAAATATTTTTCTCATTAAACACAAAAGCAACAGAGGGTCATAATGTGGGGGGGAAGTAATAGTGAATAATAAATACAAAAATTACCTGGAAAGTAAAAGCGATCGCTCAGCGCACATACCACGATACGACATTCCAAGAAGCACTACGTGTAAAGCGCATAGTTTATAAGCCGAAAACATGCAAATTATAAAAATATCATGATCAAGAACACCGCATTTGAATGCAAAACACAAACATCTTGTACTTCGACACAGAGCACTTGTAATAGTATCCAGATAAATATCACAGAAGATTAATTATGCATGTTAATTCGTCTGATTATGTGTTTACTTAGCATGTATTAAATACTGCACTTTTTTTCATCAAGGGCAGACTTTGCGGGCAGACTTGCCAACGAATGCTGACACTTTAACACGGTTACACTGCTCGTCATTAAACTTTTTTATTGAAAAGAAATACTGAAATGGCCCTTTAAATGCTGCTCGTCCGATACCGTTTTCAAAATTTTCACAACAGTTCTTACAGGGTACACCATGTGCCCATAGCAGACAGCCAAAGACTTGCATATAAATAATTGGGTAGCACTGCATAGTTGCATGTTTTCTGAGCTTGCCTAGACTGGAGCTATCTATTACAAGGTATTGCTTTGGTGCATAAGGGTGTGTATTTTGTGAAGCAACCAGTTTTGCAGAAAGAACTTTAGTTTATGTAAGCTGAAACTGATTAGCTTTGTGCGTGATAGCCCTTAGACTGCAGTTCTCTGAATCCTTAAAATCTATCCAATTGTACACACGCTTAATTTTTTTAGCAATATCACCGGAGCGTCGACCGTTTGGTCGATCAGCGCCTCGTGATGGAGTGAAACGGCAAACTCGGCGAGAGTAGCCGCATGCGCACTAAGCAAAGGGCGCTGCTGGCATCGTCTGCTAGGCTGTTCAATGAGCAGACGGAAACCCCCGATTTTTGTTATCTGCTTATCACACTACCTGCTATACTCGAAAGTTTTTGAGACCGGGCACGTAGCGCCAACTGAAAACAGAGTAATCAGCGTAGCCGAACGAAGCTTGCTCTAAACGAACTTGGCGTTTGGCAACGCTGATTACTCTGTTTTCAGTTGGCGCTACTTGCCGGTTTAAACCAGTTTGAAGGAGCCATGAAGACATATACATGTTTATTTTATTCGAAATATTTCGTGTTTTATAGTGCCCCAGCGCTTCTCCGGATGTGAACGATGCTTTATTCACTGAGAAACTTATCTAAGTTAAAAATTTGAGTTTCCCGCTAAATTGTGCGTTTTCGTGGTCGGCAATGATATCACATGAGCCGACCTCAGTGCTCCTGATTGGAAAGCCTTGTTTACCGGTTAGTGAACCTAGGTGGCACTATCCGTACCATTGCAAGCCATTTTCTCTCTTTGCTTTGTTTTTGACTGCCTCTAAACCGGACATGTTTTTGTTCAGGGAGAAAAGAATCGTTTCGTGAAACATAGTGCTCACTCGACCGATATAGTCGCGTAAAGACACGCAATCGGCAAGTATCGTCAAGTCTCGCAGTCCTGTGCAGCTAAACGAAGCATAGTGCGCACAGTACCAACAGCAGTATGCATCGGTACTGCAATGTTTACTGTGTGCTTTTGTACCTTCCACTATTTTTCCGCCCATTCTTACTGCTTTAAAAACAATGGGACCTAAATTTAAGCGCAAATACCTCCTTCAGCAAGCTTATGGGCTCTGCCTAAATTTGAGTTTGCTTTTGCCGGCCTCCTACAATCGCAGAGCTGGCTGGTATGACATCATAGGTTCTGTTGCGGAAAATGAGCTAATGGCTCGCATGCCCATTCCTTTTTTCCTTAATTATATAGCGCATTTTAGTTAAGTTTACGTGAATAGTGGTGTCGGTATGATTTTAACGAGGCAATATTTTTAATGAACCAAACTTGTGTTTTCTCTTCATGGCTCCTTAGGGGAAGCCGTCCACGAAAATCCCAGCCTGAACAATGGACAGAAGTTTCATTTCCCTTGGTCGCTACCAGGATGAATCAGCTGCTGCATCTATTACCAGGCTGCCACCGGCATTACCCAGGACGCCGTGGGAAATTCTATTGCGATGCTTTGGTGCACACGCCGGATTGTTCCAGAAACATCTGGTGCAGCTTTGATCGCTCCCTTCAGTCATGTCATCGAATATTTGGCGGGCTCCAGCGACTACTGGACCACGTGCAGTGTCACGTGCGCGGTCTGGCAGCCCTGAAGTTTGTTCACACACGTAATCTACGATGACGACAAGCGTGCTTCTGACATTTTAAGCAAACACTAGGTCGCAGTGGGTGGCTAAGGCATTGAGCAGCTGAGCCCAAGGACGTGGGTTCGATTCCTGGCCGCGGTGGACGCTTTTCTGATGGAGGCAAAAGCAAAATTCCCGTGTGTTCGAGATTTCAGTGTACGTTAAAGATCCACAGGTGTCAAAAATTAATCCGGAGCCTTCCACTGTGGTGCGCCTCATTGCCTGTGTAGCGTTGGCTCGTTAAACCCCGTAATTGGGTTGCAGTGGGTCTGTCGTATGCAGCAACAGTGTTGTTTTCAAGTAAAGTCGCATAGATTACATAAAGCGTCACTGCAGTTTGGTTCCGTTAGACATAAATTTCCTTCGTGACCTTTCATTGAACGTAACTTTCATTTACATTTACTCATTTAGTATATTTGTTTACAACCACTGCTAGCCATTGCAGGTTGCAGCAGGGGTAAAAGGTGAAGAACACAGTGTCCTTCATAAACAACAAACCTAGGTGTCCTTCAAAGTTTTCAGAGGGATTTGCATCTTGTGAACACCTCGGGAGAGAGAATTTTAGTCCACTATTGTACAAGGAACAATTTTTAATAATACGCTGTGCATATGACTAAAGAAAAAATTGATTCAGTTTTGGATTTTGTGAAATGGGAGTAATTCTGTACTGTGTATTATACACGACATCACTATAATGTAAATTTTAGGTTACATCAGGCGTAACCTAAAGCATATGGATAAGGTTACATCAGACATAATTTTAACTTTTCACTTTGGGTTACGCCAAACACATCCGGCTAAATTTCTTGCATAGCATGTGTTTTGAAAAGTCAGCTTCTTCTGCAACGAACCAGGCCATACAAAAAGCCCAACCCAATAAAGGGCATGTAAATTTATGCGTACCTTTATCAATAACACACTTTTTATCAATATGGCATGGTTCTACATATTTAATTGAGTTGGTCAACACATGGAAAATATACAGCTGTCATTCAGCAGTATTCCGGTTTGCCTTGACAGGATGCATTGGCGATGATCAAAAATTAAGGCTAGCATTCTAATTATGTGACACTCAGATCTTAGCTAGTCTGAATGATTGCTTTCTTTACTTCTACATTTTTTAAAGTTTAATAGTTAGTCTCAGTGGCTCTCAACATCCTCAAAGCCTGGAGGACACCACCACTTCTTGTACACAAGTTTGGCTTAAAGCATTTCAAAGTGGTTTATCCAACTTTTATAATAAATAAAGTCAAAAAGGTAACAAAAAAGACCTCCACTCCAAAAGACGAGCTATCGCATTAAGATACATAGTGGGAATAACGTACAAAAACCGAAAGACGTCATGCAGGAACATCAAAATGTATGCATTCACCAGTGGCACTGGGGAATGTGGAAGAATATTTACGTAAGCAGTGTGCATAGTGCCACTAAAAAGAATAGTATACAACCAAGGCTGCCGGTGAGGACATATGGCAGAACCGGCGGTTTACTTTAATAACCAGAAAGAAGACTAATGTTGGCTGAATATGCCTTGAAATTAATAACGTTGGGAGTAACGCTTAGGGCCAGGAAAAGAGCTGCTTTGGATTGGGACACAAACTCGCGTGTAGGATAGTATAGTTGTTACCTAAGAAAAAGTGGACTTGGGCTGACCATGTAATAAGATGAAATGACAACCAGTATTACCAAGGTAACTCGATGGAGAGACGAATTAAAAAATCTGGGGGCAAAGAATGGACTGGGGTTGCTCAGGACAGGAGCTCTTGGATGTCTATGGGAGAGGCCTTCCTCCCACAGTCGACTTAAATAGGCTATTGGTGATTGATGCTGAGTATGTGTGCACTTGTGTGTTTTCCCAGGTGGGATGTACTAGAAAAGCAGCGTCAAGAACTGGCCAGTCACAAATACAGAGCCAAACATGGCGTAAAAATATCGAGTCATGCGCAACCTTCCCGTCGCAAGGCAAAAGGTAGATTTGATGCTGCAAAAAAAAATTCAACCAATGCATTGAACGGTGAAAATGAACCTACACTACACTCTTTCAATGGCATTACTTTTAGACAGATGCACCTAATTTGACACGACAGACTAAATGTGAAATCGGCTTGGTTGGCCCTATTAAAGGCTGGATTTCAGTTTTAGTGGCCATTGTTACACCTAAAATTGCTTTTAATTCCTAAATGTTTGCTTGCCAAGTATCAAATGTTTGATCTTGCCCAGAGCTATTCATTTTTCGTTTTTGCCAAACAAAGCAAACGTCACCTTACCGCAAGGCTGGATTTTGCCAGTCAACTTCTTTAGAGGGACATTAAAGGCTAAATATTTTACTTGAACTTGGAACTGATAGTTTATTCTGCTTTGTGACCGATGACACTTTTTTTACAGGGAATAAAAAAATAATGTACCACTTAATTCACTTCCATCCCATCTTCACGATGTAGCAGAATGTGTACGAACCACCACCGTAGTTCTGGTAAAATTAAGCAGGTTTGGGTTCTTTTACAAAACTGTGCGAACGGCCACTGCTAATAGGGCCAAAGCTGATGCCTACTTAGTGCCTATTTTGCTGGTTGTATTACACTACAGTAATGAACAAAAGATGTTTCATGTACTATACTTGGTGCGGTATGATAGGGCACCCATAAAGTCAAGGCACTTTTACACAGCCATTGTGAAGGCCTCTGTCAGCACTTTACTTCTACGAAAATGGTGCGTTCCAATCAGCTATTCCACCGATGCATGGCTGTAAGCATTACTAGTCTTTTATTGTGATAATACTTGGCACGGAAAACACAAGTATTTCCCACCCTGCAAGTTCTTCAACAGAGAAAACAAAGCAAAGGCAAAACCATCAGTATCCAGCAGGTAAGAAATGCCGTACACAATGGCTCTGGTGATTGTCATCAGTAGGCAGACATGGGACATGAATTGAGATCAATAAGTTACAGTTTGTTCTAGCTGCAGTTTCTAATATCGCTGCTTCATATCGGTGGGGCATGAAAACATTATTGTAAACTGTGTACTTCAAAGCACCTAATTGTATTTGCAGAGAGAAGGATGTCCAAAGCATTTACGTTTGTAAATTCATTAACGTTGTTCACAGAGTTTACGTTTGCAAACTCCATTGGCATTACATTTCACCGAGCATCGAAAAAGAAAAGCATTCCACTTTCACTGCATAAATATTCAGATGCACTAAAAAATGTTTGTTCACGCAAACAATAACCGCACTGTACAAGCTCTGTGATCACTAAGCGTTGCACAACTACAAGCTACGAGACAGAACTGTTTGTAACCCATCGAAGAGGAGGTTTGGAGGACACAAGTTTTTCTGCTAGCAGGAGCCAGTATGACCTTGAATTTTGTCGAGAGCTCTACAGCTAGAGTATTGTATTGCTGCCTGAAATGCAGTGCCAAACAATTATTCTTTACTAGTCACTCTTGTCCACACACTAATGGCTACAGAATCAAAAACAAATTCAGGGAATTATGCAAAAAAAATTGCTGGTATTCAAGCGCATTTTTTGGATATAAACAGAACAATGTAACAGTGCTCGTTAGTAAGACCAGTGGAGTTTTAAAAAATTACATGCAACGTAAAAACGATTAAACAAAATTCCTCTTCTGAGCAGAGAAACTTTTCGCTAGAAAATAAGAAACAGTACAAATTTGTCCAAAGGTGCACTCGCCTTTCTAGTACTACTCAAAAGATTTCAGAGGGCAGCACTTGAATGCACTTTTTTACCACTCGTGCTAACGAACTTCGGTTGCACATTCAACCTGTCGAGCCCATCCAATTGTCTCGCCATAATCGCTGCCATTGCGCAAGCTTAGAGACTACAGCAGACATAAACAAATTCACAACATCATAACGGCGAAACTGCAGACTTTGCTCATCTCGAAATGACATTGTTCAACTAGTGGAAATCTAGTACGCTTTCTTAGCCTGAGATGAAAATCCTGGTTTCATTTTTTCAGCGTGCATACAAGAACATATAGTGCCACTCCGCCTTGATCACTACAAAATCCAAGATAAACGGCGACGCGTTTGGACATACGAAGCGTGTTGACTCATCTCAATGCGTAAATTAAAAAACAGACACATCACGTCACGTACAAAATGTGCTGGGAATCATATGGGCAATCTCGGGCTTCAAAAAATTTGGATGGGGATCTCCCACCGTCCTTCTGCATCGGACAGTGGTAGGTCTTCTGAAGCACAACGCCCAATTTTTGAAGTCACCACCACCCACCCAACCCAGCGGGCGGTTATGGTGTTGCACACGCACAACCGGAAGGATTTGTTGCACACCTGCACACACCACGGCAGCTGTCACCAGCTGGCACACAGCATTTCGGTTCAGCTATAGCGTGACTGCGCAAGGGATGCTGACGTGGGTTAATAAAGTTTTTGGCGCCTAACAAACTCATCGCAAAACCACATAGATTCCCGGTGAACAGTTTAGAAGCTCTAAAGGCGAATAATAAAATGTATTTGGGACAGCTCCGCTGCTGCTGCTGCTGCCACTGCAAAGCGTGCACTTTTGTAGAGTGCGCTTCAGGTACCTGGTACAAAAAACTAAGACACACGAAGTGGACAGTGCAAGCGCAACTATAGATTGATGTATTGCAAGTACAATATTTCCTTGGAGACCAAACACATCGGCAGTGTAACACGATACAAATAGAAGGGGAGGGTGCAAGTGTGGGAAAAGTTTTCACTATAACTCACACAGGACAGGCGGTAACCAATCATTAAATGGTAAAGACCATTCCTTTGTTTAATGTTTAAGTAGCAGTATATTCTGCACTACGCTTTTGATTTATTAAGTGGTTTAACGAGCCAAACTGCACAGGTTATGAGGCTTTGAATAATTTTGACCACTTGGGTATCTTTAGAGTGCACCTAAATATTGAAAAGACAGGCGTTCTTACCTTTCGCCTCCATCAGAAGATCGGCCGCCGCGGCCGGAAATCAAACCCGCGTACTTTTCTCTTTTTCTTTCTTTTTCTCGACTCTCTATCTGCTGCATTTTCATTAAGTCTATTTGAGGCACGTTCAGCATGACTAACCATGAACTCACGCATGCGCTCTGCTCGATTAATATGTAAAAGGCTTCCGAAATTTCGCGTGTGGTTGCCTGTTATTTTGCTAAAATTGAAGTATTTTCGAACACTGGGCTGTACTCAAAATAGGGCAGTGCATCGACAGATTGCCTGATCGGGCCCTCTGTTGCCATATGTAGCAGTGTTCGTAAAGGTGTTTATGGAGGCATCATACTGTTCCTCATGATTCTAATGCAAATATTGTACTGATTTTACTTTTGTTCTTCCTTACTGATTTCAGTGTCTATGTTCTCACCTCTCATATTTAACCACTGTTTTGGCGCTCTTTACCCTAGTTGGCCTTGCGCCATTAACATCCAACCATCATCATCAAATATTGCACTTGTTATAAATAAATTGATAGCTGCTTTTGTGTTGTCCCCTTGGTTCTTGTGTTCTCTCTAATTTTGTGTACTGTGTAACCTAAAACACAGCCTGCAATATTTCTAACCCAACTAGTCTTCTCCATGCTGGGAAAGGGCAGGGGCATTCTACAGAAACAAGGCTAAGTCGGGCTAGTAGGAGAGAGAGAGAGAGAGAGTAAACTCCACTTCACTCCTTGCTTTTTATTCCGAGTTCCGTGTACCGTTGTCGCTTTACTCTCTCACCCCCACCCGGTGCATAGACGTGGCTTGCAGCAAGACAACAAAGGGAGGGAAAATAAAACTCCGCAAGTACCCGGGTGAGCCACCGAGCAGGAAGAAATGACAAAGTGTGAGAGAGACGTCTTGTAAAAGTCCAACGTTTTAACCGGAATGCCTGTGAGACTATCGTGTGTTGACACGGATCCATCGGACGAGAGCACATTTTAGCGCAGTAGCGGATAAAAGTGTTGCGGACTGACCATCTACATTTTCTTCCAATTCCATTCCGGGGAATGACAACTTCCCTAAATTCCATTTCCTTCAATTCCTCGGAATACGAAAACTTCACTCATTTCTAAACCTGGAATGGCCGGAAAGTTCAAATTCCTTCCTGCAATTTCTCAAAATTAGAGAGGCAATGTAAGAGAGGCCTAAGGAAGGTATATACGCTTTCTATTGAAAATGCATGGTTCAAAGGATGTTGAAAACTTCTATATCAGGCGACCCCGGGCATCCGTACGAGAAGAGCCGCAAAGAGAATTGTGCGCATTCAGGTCTCCTTTGAGATTGCAGGGTTTGGGCAGCTGTTAAACCAGTACCTCGAAATCAGAGCTCGAACGTGCAAAATCACGAGGAATTTAAATAGGGCATACCGTTATGAATCTATTTACTATTATTATATTTGCCAATTGCTAAAGCCTCAAGGACAGTGGTGAAAACCATAGGTTGGCATGGTAAGGATTTCCGGGTGATTATGGCCACATCACCCGAAGATTGTGTGGAGCCATCCTTGTCCTTCTGATTGCCGTAGAACTTGGTCGGTGTGAGATTTAAACGCGCGTTTCTGGGACACACATGACACTTGCCTCATAGTATGCAGTATCTTGTACACATCGTCAAGAGCATTAAGAAGGCCTCTGCAGTTCCATGGATGATATTTTCTCTCCCCGTTATAACAGTTAGAGCTACTGCAGTACGTGTGTGTATTCATGTTTCCTCTTTTGACGCTTGGACTCTCTGAGGTGGCTTTCCGGGTCTTTCTCTTGGCTTAGATGAAACAAGATGTATATTTCACTTTGATACTGGGAGAAACGGCCTGATGTGTACCTCCTCGTCAGATGTCCTCGGTGTGCCTAATCAACCGGGCTCCCTGCACTTAGCAGCCCCTTTGGTGCCTTTGCTTTTGTGAGCCGCTGCCACCAAAGGGTGGTCGGGAGCACCACAGGTGGCACGGGCGGTGCGTGGAAATGGGAACCGACGCGGGAACCCCGTGTTCATCTTCTCGGTGGCCTCCAATGAAAGGAGGAGGGTGAGGGAGAAGGAAACAGGAGCAGCATCGGTCAAAGCGGGGATTGTTTGCGACCCTCAGCCACTGCTGGCTCATCAAGCGGTGTGGTGACTAGTTGGGGCTGCCTGAGACAACCCCGGGGAAGGGCGGGTGGCGGGACGACGCCGGACTCCATGTACTGAGTCCTGCGGAAACCAGACGCAGGCTCTGCCACCCGGCGAGCTGCATCAGCTTACTTCCCCAGAGAAAAAGAGGCAACCTCTTTCGCGTTTTCTGCGAAGGTGATGTTCTTTGTTACTTCGCTATTGGTGATTTTCTTTTCTTACTAAAGTTTTCACATTACCGTGAGTATGCCGCGTGCGGGTCTCCGGTCGTTAGTACAAGTGAAGGTGCCGGAGGTACAGTTGTTCAGTGGGGTGGTCCTGAGCGGCGCATTTCACACAGTATGTTGTACCGCGGCAAGGTATTGTACGTGCCCGAAACGCTGGCACTTGAAGCCAGCGGCGGAGAGTTAGGTATATATGGACGAACTCCACACCTAATGAAACGAAAAATTGATATTTTTCCGGAAGTTTTTATCTGTTCAAGGTCAAGATCACGTACTTCGTTTCTATTTTTACGTTGCCCCGATGGATGGCGACTCTCCTGAAGGTTGTAACGTCTTGATCATTGAGGCCTTCCAGAAGGTAGGTATCAGATGTGTCTCCGATATCACACCCTGCGATCGCTGAGGCTGCGGTGCGGCGTGGAAACATGTCGATATGTGCCATGCGGGTTTTGAGTACCATGGTAGCGAACAGACTGCTCTAATAAATGGTCACATTCGCAGTGAAGAATTCATCCACAAACACTTGGACTTCGACCAATAGTTCTTTCACTGAAACTTTAGAGGCCGATTTGTTCGCTTGACAACACCGCAATAAAAAACAAGCACCGCTGCTACGCAAGCTGCAAGCGGATGGTGAGGCCCCTTTCGTTTACTTTGCCCGAGTCGACTGTCAAAAATGGCAAACTGGCAGCCCGAGCATAGGAGATTGGTACAGAAAAAATGTCCGTTACCGCAATTTCACGGAGCCCGATGTAACACAGACGCTGCCGCACATACACGGCGAGGAGCAAACAGGGTCGCCCGCATTTGTGCCGTTCCAGTGAATACCACCTATGAAGTACATGAATGCTTCATCAAATCCAGCCACTCACAGTAAACTAACATTTTGCATGCTATACCACCCAACTACGGCGCATTTTCAATGAAGGTGACAGACATAAAGTAGAGTTCTTTAAACAAAGTTATGGAAATTAGCTTCTACTGACAAGATGCATCTAGGACAAAAGGTTTCTTTGGAAGACCCAATTTCGACCAAGCTTCTGCGAAGAAAACCTTTGACAAGAATTCTGGACAACGACAAAATTTTCGCAATTCCATGTTTCCCACAAAAGTGTGCAGCATTCCTATTTAACTGTATGGCCGCAATTAACAATGATGTCAAATTTTTCGAACCCAAAAGGCATGCGTCTCTGTTCAACTTTGACCCTTGCAACTAAAACTTGCAATTATTTAAGGCAGCTATGGGTGCCTACCAGCCACCATAATAAAATTCTTGGCAATTACATTAAGAGCACACATGCTGAGAAAGCACCAAAGGTACGAAGTTGTAACAGGATTCCCTAGTTTCTAGTAGGGCGTCCTGGCACACCGAATTACTTGTTTATTAAAGCATTTGTATCAATCTACATGCTTATTGTAGTGGGAGAAAGCTGTTTTCTCCCTTAATTCCTTTAAATTGGATGATGCATGGTCCCTTTGTTTTCTGTCAACCTCTCCCGCACTCAATATCAGTTCAAAAATATTTCCGTTTTTTAATGCGTGGGTTCGATCTTGTGACACTCCATGACAAAACCTGTAAGTGTGAAAAAAAAATTCGCTAAACCCTCATGTAAATTTCGACGAATGCTGTATGTATCACGTACTGAACACCCACAGGATTTTGTAAACGCACTAGCCATATAGCCCAATCTGTGAAGTGTTGTCAGAAATACTTTTTATACGTTTTCACGTACTCTTGAGCATGCGGGGGGTCGACATGGCCACAAATCACCACTTTTCATCGATAATCCATGGATCGACCCCGCCAATCTGGCTGCCACAAATAACGTAAATAACGCGGAAGTCTTCAATCGTGAACCGGACTGATACACATGATTCCCGCTGAGGCTGTTAAACTGGAGTTACAACTTACTGATCGCAGTGTAAACACCCAAAGTGGTTGGAAAATTTGCCCACATGAAGGCAGGTTTTCTGGCATCTTTGGTTTAGAATAACTGCTTCCCTTACTGATATTGAAGTATGAAACATGTGTCGACAGGCAAGCTTATATTTTCTTCAACAGCTTCTCTGGCTCACCCCGTGTTTCTCAATACGGAACTCTGAGCTGATACGCGAGCATGTATGTATGTCGCGTGGTTCCTTGTTAGAGAGCCGCACCAGGCAAGGAATGGTGCGAACGCATACTTGATGCCTTCAGCGCGTTTCCCCACGCTTTGATAAAGGTCGTTGGATACATTGTTACAAGTGGGGTAACACATCAGGACACTAACTTTATTAAGAAGTGAGAAACTGTCAGCAATGCTAGGGAAGAGGGGAAGGGGGAGTCAGCAATGCTGCTTGGAGACTTCCTAGTACCGTAAACAATTTACTTATTCTTACTCCGAGGCAAAACTTCGTATCAGGTAATAGTGAAACAGACCAGAAAGGCGCCCTAGCGCTTTTTTTTATCATTTCTCCTGTAAGCCCTGCTATGTATTGAGAACCTATTCAGCCAGCAGTACAGTTTATTGGTTCTTTGTGAGTATGGGCAAGTTTTTTTGCATTTTGACATTTATATGTTATTATTGTGTAGTATGCTTCTAATCTTGTGCATTGCTCTTTAAAAACACAAGTGGTTTTCTTTGAGTGGAAGTTTTCTTCCCTACTAAAAATAGTGCTTCCCGTAAACAGGAAAGAACAACAAAAAAAGGAACCAGTTTTAACTAAGGAGGAGAAAGGTTCACGTCAATTTATAAGGAGGAGACAGATATGGCTGTCACTACACCTGCTGTGGTTCCTGCCGGAATAGCTAGCGATTTTCAAATAATTGGACAACGCTTCACCTGGTGTGGCGCGTGCAGTTCTGCACCAGTGACACCTAGCGCTATTCTCTCTTACCGGAATTGAACACTGGCTGCCTCAAATCACAAAGAAATATGTTGGCCATATTCATATTCAGGCAAAAAGTGTTATGCAGGCATTTGTGTTAAGACTGGCTTTACGGAAAACAGTACTCAGTAGGTTTGTCAGAAAAGGTGGTTCCGATAATTAAATTATACCAGAGGACAAAAATGAATAATTAGCAAAAAATAAAAAAAAACACACCATGTGCCCTGCGTTTTGCCATGTGTATATTAGTGCACTTTTTCTATAATGTATCCCGCCAACATTGCCGTACTGCTAATTATATTGCATCTTCGGTTTGACGGCTCCCTCAGACAGGACAACACCAACTGAAGGCCAGGGAGTTGTGTAATACAAATTTACTTTGTATGTAAAACCATAACAGTATTGCCATATTCTTTAAAATGTAGGGAACAACAGCCTCGCTTGGACGTTTTGCATGCAGACCTATTTTTGAAGATGCTGCAAACAACCCAATATGGCTAGTAGTTTATCCTTGTTTTCTTTATCTTTTAGGGTGAAGGAGTAGGGCTGCTTTTTTTCCACCTTGTTAAATTCGCTGTTTTTCATATATGGTTGAATATTGAAGCCTTCTTGAGTTGAAGTATTCTGATTAGGAATATCCTGTATCCATTTGAGTAAGCGTATTGTGATTTTGATCATGCGAAGCATCATTATTTGAATGCTCACCATGAGCACGGACGAGTTGCAGTACATGAATGCGATAGCTCGTATTCCTTTATCAGGATGTAACTCCGTGCCAATTCACATACTTGAGAACAAATATGGGCATCATAAATGACAATAAACTAAAGCAGTAACGAGGGAGTTGGTAAACACAAAATTTTAAACTGAATACGGATGGTTGTCGACAGTTTTCCTAGGGTCTAGCATACGGGAGTGCTCCGCTTCTAATTGCATCTTGCGCCATCATTTCGAGCTTGTAAAGACAACAAACAAAACAGCGAAAGTGTTGTTATTGCCCTCTTATTTCCAACTCTATTTTTTGCACTTTGCAATCTCGTGGGTTGCCCGGTAGGCGCAACCGATATGCGTATATTTTCACAGTATCTTTTCTTTGCTCTCCTGTGGCAAAGTGTTTTCTGATAGTGATTCATAGCCAAAAACAAAAGGCTACTTATTTTCCTCTGAGAATTCACCATCTACCACTTAAATTGTTAAATAATTGTAAACTATGCCGTAATGTTATAATAACCATGCTCTGTGGCAAAAAGCAACAGAAGCGCAGTTGTTAAAAAAATTGTGTGCAAAAAACGTTTTAAAAAAAAGTGTGATTAAATTAGCTATTAGCACAGTTTGCTTAGTAATTTGATTTACCTATTTCTACGGTGCTGTGTAAACTGACTTTCAACATTCTCTACAAAGAAAATAACCCCAAGTCAACGTATTAAATCTCATTTTGCATCTGGTACGGGGCTATTTGTGATTATAATTAGGTTGTATGCGGCGCAGTTTTCTTGATTACAAACCCTTACTTACAACACGACCACAGCCGATGTGACGTCAAAATAAAGTTTGGATTTTTCTGCCACAAAAAAAATTTCCCTAATGAAATGGCGAAGCTTGCACTCCGTCGCGCAAGGCTTGAGCCCTAGCGAAGCTGCAGGATGACTTTCTACGTAAGTACTCAAGGACACCTCACCACCCATTTGTATAATTTTGAAATATCTGTTTACATATTCTGTCGTAACTTTTCTCTGTGCTAGTGCCGTCAAACCCGAATATTGCGAACCCGGATAGAGTGAATTGTGCTATATATCGAACAAAAATGAATCACTTACGGAAATACACGCGAAAGATATTCCTTGTAACGGAGTTCACATCTGATATATCGAACTCAGCGTGCCTACAATGTCGGCAAAATGCATGGTCGCAGAGCGGTGTTTCTTGACACTTGACACATGACACTGGGCTGATACTATGCAGTATCTTGTACACATCGTCAAGAGCATTAAGAAGGCCTCTTCAGTTCCATCGGATGATATTTTCTCTCCCCGTTATAGACAGTTAAGAGATACTGCAGTACGGGTGTGTATTCATGTTTCGTCTTTCGAAGCTTGTGCCCTCTGAGGTGGCTTTCCGGGCCTTTCTCTTGGCTTAGATGAAACAAGACGTATCTTTCACTTTGATACTGGGAGAAACGGCCCGATGTGTATCTCCTCGTCAGATGTCCTCGGTGTGCCTCATCAACCGGGCTCCCTGCACTTGGCACCCCTTTGGGTGCCCTTGCTTTTCTGAGCCGCTGCCACCAAGGGTGTCGGGAGCACCACAGGTGGCACGGGCGGTGCGTGGAAATGGGAGCCGACGCTGGAACCCCGTGTTCATCTTCTCAGTGGCCTCCAATGAAAGGAGGGATGGTGAGGAAGAAGGAACAGGAGCAGCATCGGTCAAAGCGGTGATGTTTGCGACCTCAGCCACTGCTGGCTCATCAAGCGGTGTGGTGACAGTTGGGGCTGCCTGAGACAACCCAGGGGAAGGGCGGTGGCGGGACGACGCCGGACTCCATGTACTGAGTCCCTGCGAAACCAGACGCCGCTCTGCCACCCGGCGAGCTGCATCAGCTTACTTCCCCAGAGAAAAAGAGGCGAACCTCTTTCGCGTTTCTGCGAAGGTGATGTTCTTTGTTACTTCGCTATTGGTGATTTTCTTTTCTTCCTAAAAGTTTCCATTGACCGTGAGTATGCCGCGTGCGGTCCCCGGTCGTTAGTACAAGTGAGGGTGCCGGACGTACAGTTGTCAGTGGGGTGGTCCTGAGCGGCGCATTTCACACAGGATGTTGTACCGCGGCAAGGTATTGTACTGTGCCCGAACCGCTAGCACTTGAAGCAGCGGCGGAGAGTTAGGTATATATGGACGAACTCCACACCTAATGAAACGAAAATTGATATTTTCCGGAAGTTTTTATCTGTTCAAGGTCAAGATCACGTACTTCGTTTCTATTTTTACGTTGCCCCGACGGATGGCGACTCTCCTGAAGGTTGTAACGTCTTGATCATTGAGGCCTTCCAGAAGGTAGGTATCAGATGTGTATACGATATCACACCCTGCGATCTTCTGAGGCTGAGGTGCGGCGTGAAACATGTCGATATGTGCCATGCGGGTTTGAGTACCGTGGTAGCGAACTTGACTGCTCTAATCAATGGGTCACATTCGCAGTGAAAAATCATTCACAAACACTTGACTTCGACCCAATAGATTCTATTCACTGAAACGTTTAGAGGCCGATTTGTTCGCTTGACAACACCGCAATAAAAACAAGCACCGCTGCTACGCAAGCTGCAAGCGGATGGGGAGCCCTTTCGTTTACTTTGCCCGAGTCGACTGTCAAAAATGGCAAACTGGCAGCCCGAGCATACGCAGATTGGTACAGAAAAAATATCCGTTACCGCAATTTCATGGAGCCCGTCGTAACACAGACGCTGCCGCACATACACGGTGACGAGCAAACAGGGTCGCTCGCATTTGTGCCGTTCCAGTGAATACCACCTATGAAGTACATGAATGCTTCATCAAATCCAGCCACTCACAATAAACTAACATTTTGCATGCTATACCACCCAACTACGGCACAGTTTTCAATGAAGGTAACAGACATGAAGTGGAGTTCTCGAAGCAAAGATATGGAAACTAAAAGAAATGTACAGCTTCTACTACAAGATGCATCTAGGACAAACGGTTTTGAGGGAAGACCCAAAATTTGAGCAAGCTTCTGTGAAGACAAAAATTGACAAGAATTCTGGACAAGGACAAAAGTTTCCAAATGCCATGTTTTCCACAAAAGTGTGCGGAATTCCTATGTAACTGTATGGCTGCATTAGGCAATGATGTCGAATTTTTCGAACACAAAAGGCATGCGTCTCCGTTCAACTCTGACCCCTACAACTAAAACTTGCAATAATTTAAGGCAGCAATGTGTGCCTACCAGACACCATGATAAAATACTTGGTACTCACATTCAGAGCACACACGCTGAGAAAGACACGAACTTGTACGAACTGGTGACAGGTTTACCTAGTTTCTAGTAGGTGGTCCTGGCACACCGAATTATTTGTTTATAAACCATTTTGCGCAACTCTACATGCTTCATTGTAGTGGAAAAAAGCTGTTCCCTTTATTAATTACTTTAAATTACAGGATGCATGGTCCTTTTGTTTTCTGTCAACCTCTGCCGCACTCAACATCAGATCAAAAATATTTCCGCTTTGCAATGCGTGGGTTCGAGCTTGTTGACACTCCATGACCGAAACCTCTAAGTTTGAAAAAAAATTTCGCTAAACCTTACATAAAATTTCGACGATGCGGTATGTATCACGTACTGAACACACACAGGATTTTTCTAAACGCACTAGCCATACAGCGCCATCTGTGAGGTGCTGTCAGAAACACTTTTTATACATTTTCACGTGCTTTCGAGCATGCGGCGGGTCGACATGGCCACTAGTCACCACTTTTGACCAAAAATCAATAGATCGACCCCACCAATCTGGCTGCAGAAATCACGTAAATAACGCGGAAGTCTTCAATCGCGGGCCGGACTGATACACACGATTCGCGCCAGGGCTGTTAAACTGGAGCAAAATCTTACTGATCGCAGTGTAAACACGCCAAAGTGGTTGGAAGACTTGCTCACATGAAGGCTTCGCCTCGTGGTTAAGAAGGCTTTTCTGTAGCTGCAGAATTCGCAAAGGAAACGTTTCCATTCGCGTCATCTACACTGAATCAACCTGCTCGGCCGCAGCTTTCCACACATCCTGACAGCGTATTCCTGACGGGTGGTTCCAAGACACGAAAGAAAAGTATTGTTTTCTTTGACTTACACGGACAAAAATAATAATAGTACCACAATCAGGACGAAGGAATCTTCTGAATGTTATTACCTCGTCTTTTTCAGATGAAGTGTATTGGGGTGTTTTGCTTCAAGCGTTTTGATATATTACTTGAGAACGACCACGAAACAGGCTGCTTTTAAAAGAGGATTGTCTACACTAGAACACATTAGTTTCATCAATCAAGTTGTAGACTAATCCATGCAGTGTAAACTAATCCTAACTTGGAAGTTGTAGGCCTCAAAAACTAGAAACAGCGTTTAATACAGTAAATATAACGGCACTGCTGGGAGAATTCAAATACCAGACAGCTTAGGACACCTGCGTAAGTCTTTTTCGACGTTACATCCAAGGGATGTACGCAAAAAATTAAGAAGTTCCCTTTGAGGAATGCCGTACGATAGAGATACCATCTAGCCAAAGTTGTTCGCGGCACGTCTGGAGGTGTTCGTCATGCAGGGTGACTGGGACAACGCTGGAATACAGACAAACGCGGAATACTTTAGCGATTTCAGTTCGGAAAACTAGATTGTCTAGCTCGCTGTGTCTGTGGAAGAAATGAAAAAAAATGCTTGAAAATGTTTCGAGAGAAAGCTTAGCTGTAGGTCTAGAAATATAATACGAACGACTCTAAATTATTGATTATTAAAGAAGTTATGAAGAGAAACTGCAAGTTGGTCTTATTCGAAAGATTTCATGTTTTATAGTGCCCCCCGCACTTGTCCGGATACAAACGATGCTTTATTCCCTGAGAAATTAAACAATTCAGGTTAAAATTTTGATTTTCCCGCGAAATCGTTTGTTTTCGGGGTCTGCAGTGACATCACAGGAACCGACCGCTCTGCAGCCTAGAATACCATCAATCACGCAGCTGCCGTACAGGGTACAGACACGTATACGCTGGCGCCGCCGTTTTGGTTCGCTCCCTCGCCGCCGAAGCAAGTCATTGTGTCAAACCCGCGCTAATATAATCGCCGCTACGCGGTTTACTGAAGAAGTTTGAATCATTGTCTTTTTCGCGTTGCTAGGTCTCGTGGGAAACGAAAAGAACAACTCTTTGAGCACGTTGGCCCAATCACGGCGGCACGGGACCGTTGAAAGGTTGTCTCCACCGCACCGCACCCTGCACAGCGGTAATGGTTTGTTCCCGTGTTTCTTTACGTTTCCCGAACCTAGATGGCGCCACCATACCGTCGCAAGCGTTTGGTTTGTTTTTGGCCGTATTTAAACCTGGCTTGTTTTTGTTCTGGGGGGAAAATATTCGTTCCCTGAAACAGTGCTCGCTCGAGAAATGTGGTTACGTTAAACACCATTGCTTGCGTCAATCGGCCAGTGTTGTCTGAGACAACCCCAAGCCCCGTTGTGCTGTGCAGCTAAACCAAGCATGCTGTGCTAAGTACGAACAGAAGTACGCATCAGTACTTCTATTTTTACATGTGCTTTCGTAACTTCCACTGTTTCTCCCATCATTCTTATTCCTTTGTAAAGAATGTGCCCTATACTTACGCGCAAATCGCTCGTTCAGCTAGTTTGTAAGCTCTACTTCATTTGCGTCTGCTTCTGCCATCCTCCGCCAATCACAGAGCTGGCTTGAATGACATCATTGGTTCTGTTGCGGGAAATGAGCTGGTGGGGCGCATGGCCATTTCCTTTTTTCCTAATTATGCAGCTTATTTGACCGAAGTTTACGTTAAAAGTGGTCTCCTTTAAGCATGCCGAACGCGTTCGTTTTGCTTAGGTAGCTCAGCAATGGAACACGTAAAGGAGCAAAGTTACCCTGGCCAGGACATAGAGTGCTGATCCAAACGACAAGAAAAACATTTTCGAAGAAAGTGTATGGTTTGAGGAGAATTCAGCAGGCACTCCTACGTATTCAAAAATAAGCTGCACCAGTGAATGGAATAAATAGATTGGCACAAATGTGTCCAGCTGGCGTTGACAAAAGGTATTGAAACTTGGTGCCTTATAAAACTCGTGAAAAAAAGCGATTGTTCAGCTCAACTGGTCATAGATTGAAGGATAAAAGGAGTAACGCTCAGAAAGAGAAAACGAGTTCCGAATCAACGAGTTAGAGCACATCATATTGAGCATATTAAGAAAACGAAACGAACCGGGTCTTTGTTTTTAGTGATACAAAATGAGAACCGATAACCGAATGGCTTCCGAGAGACGGTTCTAAGTGAAAGGCAAGGCGAATAACCCAATGGAGGAATGCCAAAACCAACTAGGGACGCACAAATTGGCCTCCGGCAGCAGAGATGAGAAGCGGGTGGAGTAAATGGAAGGGGCCTGTTTAAATTTCAATATTACAAAACACTGCTTCAAAAGTTAAAAAAGTTCGCTACTTAGTAAAATTGCTCGAGAAACGTAAAAGCAATTAAATTGGGAAACGCTTTTAAAAAAACGCGCCTTAGATTCAGGAAAAAGTTTCTTTGTAGAGCATACAAACTTCTATAGATAGAACCCGTTGTGACCTGTGTTGCGAGCGTAACCTCTAATATACCGCGTCTTCATTGTACGCACACGCAAAAATTGTCGATCCTTTCACTCTTTGGTTAAACTATTCGTTCGTATCAGCGTATTCGTTACGCGAGCCGTCCAGTAACCAACTGCCTTATAATTATCCTGTGGTTCTTCGAGCTGTTTAGGAATTAGAACACGCAGCCAAGCAGGACATTCTGGTCACCGAAAAAGGACGTGGAAAGAGAATGTACAAATCTATATAAATGTAAAAATGCACTGACAGTTACTACACTCCTCCCAAACGAAATTTGTGCGCAATGCGAACTGCAGTCTTCTCGTCTTCGGCGCATATCTGCTGCGTCTCAGCAAGGGATGACGGGATAATGGAATGTACAGCCGCGCGCCCACACGCCGGTTATTGCTGAGCACGCGGCCAACCCCGGCGACTGTGTTTTGCAAATTGGGTTTGGGCTTCTGGAGCAAATGTAACTTGGTTCGCAGGAGCCACGCAAATAGGTGTCGGGTTTGGGGAGAGCGTGAGGGCTAGGCAATTTGAGATGACGTCATAGCAGTGCGTGCCTCCCCGCCCACACACCTTCCGCAGCTGCTCCGACAAGCGTCTCGTGTGGACTCAGCATACTGAACCCCCCTTCATGCTTTCGCCACGCTTTCCTCCACGGATTTCTTTCTCTGCTCACTCGGTGGCAACTATACCGCCAAAGCACAGTGCAACTCACCAAAATGCTTGCGCACTAAAACATGGTTTATTGGGGGCAGCCACACTGTCACTTTCTCTAACAGTGCCGTGGAGAGCGTGTTCTATCATTGTTTTGTGAAGCATAGTTAAATCCTAGTTATATGCTGAATCAGGTTTAAATGAATGAGGAAAAGCTATGCGAAAAACCAAGCTTTGTTTTCGTAACTATTACAGCCCCGCAAATAAAACTAAAAACATTACGCAACGCATTATCAAATCTGACATACTTGCAGTTTTAAGAATAAAATGAGGAGTGCATTTTGTATGCTCATATACGTATATTTATACTGGAAATTTTACGGTTGTATTTAAAAATACCTAATTTTATTTTGCAAGCACAATAAACTGAATAAACAGTTAGTTGCCGTATGAGGTTGAAATTCCGAAGGTTGCAGAAAACAGTTCGCTGCCTTGCACAATTGTCAACGCATTGTGTTCATGATATGGGTTCTTTTTGCGCATGGTTTCTACTTCATTATAAAATTGGTTTTCGAAAGTTGTCTGTTCACCAAGTAGTTAAATAGTTGTCGTTGGGTGTTAACTAATGTTTATACTCTGGTATATATTGGTGTTAAAATGATAAAACTCGGTTATACAACATTGTATTGCCCACTGAAATTTCTTTCCTCTTTCGGAACTCAGAAAACCAATAGCTTTCTCCTTTCAGTGCAGAAAAATACCTGCCGCCCTTTTTCGTCTTTCTCGCAATCACAAAAATGCTGATGCGGAGTTCCCATGCCCACAGTAAGCAAACATGGTTGCTACTTAGCTCATGTAAAATTGGATATACAAAGCAAAAGCTTGGCTTAGTCTGCTTAAGTGTTTGTTTTGCTTGCATAACCTTTGATGTAGCTCTATTGCGGATGGCGACTCAAAGCCGTAACGCTCACAGAAGGATACCCGGCCTCGCTTTCATTTGTGGGCGAACGCCGCGTTCCTCTTTTGCGGCGCAAGATGAGTCACATAGCCGGAGACTACCCAACAGTGCATGCGTGGAGGCTTCAGGTTTGGTCAGCTGCCGATCAGCTGAGCCGCCGCTCCTGTGGGGCCGCTGCCGCTACGTGAGCAGAACGGCCAGAAAACGGGAACTTGTGCTCATCGCCAAAAGCGGGCCAAGCGAATCACACAATGCGCTTGGAGGGGTGTGTCGCCGGGGTCTTGTCTCCGGTCAAAAGGTTAATTTGCACATCCTCCGCGAAACTTCTGGATGAAAATAGTAAAGCTTCACTTTAAAAACCACATTATGCCACCCAACCAGCACCAGTCATTTCTGCAAATGCATATCCAGGGAAAATGCCAAATAATAATCTCTGAGGACCAAAAACTTATATAATCGGTGACTGTTGAAATATCGAATTAACCACGAAAAGTCTATGTTTACAGTGCTTTTCTGCTTACCCTTACCGTGCGAAGTCTTTGATGCTAGTTTTGCTTTTGTTGCATAGCTTGGCGGAAATATGTTTTCATACATGCTACAATCCGTGCTAAGCAAAGTTATTGCATAAAACCTCGTAGAACAGAGATAGCCTTTTCTTGGCTGCGTGCTGGCCGAAATGCACACTCCCGCTTTTTTTTTCCCGCATTGGCTCGGCAGCGTGTGAGCAATGGAAGACGGGTTGCGGTGTATGCTTTGAAAAGGTGTTAGTTCGAATTAGGTGGTGCGAGCAATAATTTTCACCGCCTACAATTTTCTAAGCTAAATTATCATTTTGAACGCTGCGAATAAGAACGCCAAATTATCGTAGTTACCAAGTTAACAGGGACTGGTTAACGAGGTTATATGGTAATTAAAAAAATGAAACTTTTTTTTTTCAAAGGTAAGCAGCAACTACACACGTGTGGTCAAGCAAAGTGCTAACTTTAATTCAGGCGACTTTTTTCGAAGGTACGCAGCAACTACACACGTGTGGTCAAGCAATGTGCTAACTGGAATTTAGAAAGTATTTAGTAGGGTGAGATGAAGTTGGGCCTGCATGTATCTCAAATATATCAGGAAGGACTTTTGTTACCTTCTGTGAACCAAACTATTCCACAATTGCCTCTTAAGTACTCCAAAGCTTCCCTCTGGAATAGTCGCAGCATGATCCCAAACACGTAGGCATGCTCTTGTTAAACTGGCTGCAAGATGCTGCAGATATATGAACCATTACTTGCGCAAGCGGGGGAACTGTTCCTCACAAGCCAGTTCCCAAGTTCTCATAATACGCCACAGAACTAGTGGACAACCCTGCCCCTACAATTCGCATCGAAGTGCAGCCCACACCAACGGTCAATAGCATTTTAGGAAAGCAAAACCACCACACTGGCTCGGAGATGCCTTCCTTGCCGTAATCTGGACAACAGCACCCCAGCTGACGTACCTTATCTAATGAGTATGCTCGGGTATACACAAACGCAGGGAGGCAGACACCTAACCGATCGTGCAATTCATGATCCCTAGCCACCTAGTGCATAGCGCCTCATACCTAGCTCTAAAATCCCAGAAAACGGCTACGCAGGACTTACTATTACAAAAATAGTATAAGACAGTACTTGGGTGTTCCAAATTCACTGTGAGACAACGCATTCCTCGACTGGGCTTCTTTTATCGAAACTCTCCTGAAAGGTCGACGCCAGAGGCTACAAGCTACCTACACCTTGCGCCACCTCCAAATTCGCCTCGCAACCCCTCCAAGTCGATTTCGGAAACATTCTGCAACCCCTCACAGTCCGCGCTGGAATGACAATACTCCAAATACAAAGGCACATACATCCCACGTACCAGAAGGCACATTGCTCACACTCCAAAAGTCTATTGCCTAAACATTACAGCAAAGATCCCACCTCCTACTACCCAGACGTCACCGCACACAGCACACACTTTTCACACGGCATCGCAATCATACCCTCAACAGATAGCAGCACACCTACAGATTTTATACTTACGACATCTATTGAGGCTCCACAGAAGGCAGCCATTGCATTCGCCCTTGTACACACAACTGCTCTGCATATCACCACCCTGACTGACTAGCTATGAGCCTGCCCTTGCTACGCCACCGGCCCTAGAACTTATCTCTCCCTTTCCGCCATCAGCCAGCGACCCACACTACCGGACACCAACATCGTATGGATGCAAGGCATTCACTGATCTCGGGAATCAGGTGACTCAGGCCACTGCCCGCCCCCTATGCTACCAGGAATTAACGGATGGGGCGACTCCCTTAGACTCACCTATCCTCCATCCCTCACCTACACCGATATACTCCCTTACTACCGCCGGTCCCACCACCTCTAACCATCCCCGCACCCCTTCCTTTCTACTGCACTCGAATGGTTCGGGTGCCCCTCACACAACAACACTTTCGGCAACCTCCAACATCCGCATTACATATCCCGGCCATCTACTCCGTGAATGGCGAACACTGCACTTGTTTATTAACCAATACATCAGCACTAGTGCAGTGCATTATTAAACCGTTAGTCACTAACCGATACAAGCTACCAGCAGTGGAGAGCACGCTCCGCAGCCCCCAGCTCCACAGCAGGCTGCACTCTAGAATGGGCTAGGTCAGCGGGCGTGGCGCGTGGTAGAGAAGAATAGGGTGGCCGCCCATGCTCGTTTTTGGTCCCCGAATTTCTCACTTTGACCTATATTCAATAAATAAATGTTTACTCTCTCTCCCTCTTTTTATAGTGTGGTAAACTATTTTTATACGACCACATCGGTAATTCAAAGCTACGGCGAAGGTTTTGCAAAGATGGACTGATTTTATTAGAACATTCGGGGTATTCCAGAGCAGGGAACTTCCGATATGGAGTCTATGAGCACCCTAGCTCGCTCTGGCACCGACGCTTTGGCAAATCAGCTGTATTTTCCGACCATTATACTTTCAAGTATACCTTTCTTTCCCTACCGCCTCACCTACACCCCGCTGATCGCTAAAGCGAGATCTGAAAACGGCTCAGTGCTCTCCAGATGCAACATTCGGACAACACACCACAGCTTCACATGAGATTCCCAACCCGTCCCGCTGTCTCGTGTAATTACTCGGCCTGATTCTCGCGTGATTACTCTGTGCAAAACAGTATGAGATAACTGGTTGAATGAGCACAGAGGGTACCTAGGTACTGCTAGCTACTACTGTTGGCAAGGGCAACTAAAGCCGCTCAAAGGAGCTGCGAGTTGGCTGTGGAACACACGACGAAGAGAAAAATTTTAATCACGACATGTCCTTTATACAGACTCGAAAATCTGCATTTAAAATGTAGTGGTCTTCTCTTATTGCTGTATGCGAAAAGGGTGAATAGAGATCCCGCTGCGAGAACAGAGCGGTGCGGACGGGAAGCGTTCTCTGGCTCTCAAGGCGTGCGAGATTCAAGAACTTTGAATTTTCTATGTTCTCAACGTAGGTGCAATGCTCTATGAGGAGCAATTACAACAAATTTCAAGGTGGCCATCTCTGACCCCCTTCACCTTTAACAGGACTATATATACTTATGTATGTAAACCAGCTGTTTAGTTGCAGATGCAATAAGGTTTCAGTTTTTATTACCGGTAGAGTTGGCTATTTTCGTATTGCGATTTTATTGACAGTCCATGTCTCCGAACAATTTTTTCGTCCCGTTAAAGCCAGGTGGCATGTCCTAGTTATTTCTTGGTCAGTTGGGCAAAGGTTCTAATCTTATTTTAAATCGCTTATTATCCGTAGTTAACCTTATAATGAAGGGCAACTTGGGGACTCATATGCCTTTTCCCCAACTCTTCCCCACACGAAAATCAAAAACCGTCTTAGGCTGTATACTACGTTGGAAACATTTTTACTTTCGTCTCGCTGCGCTTTCCGCAAATACGAGCAAAGAGTCTTCAGGAAGGACTTGTTGCGTGCCATATTTGAGGGCGCCATTGGATACCCATTTCCCCCCGTCATATTTCCTATTTTGATTGTAGATTGTGGTAGCAAGTAAGGCACATATTGAATTCAGCTGCCACGAAAACGTTGTTTTAAGTGCATGCACGTACGAGTCATGCAAAATCATGCTTCAACGAAAAGGGGTTTTGTCACCATGGTGTGCGGATTGCTGCTTGTGTAAGCAGCCGGAAGATGCCTTGTCTTTGTTTTGTGTAAAAGTAATATTTCTTAACTCTACAATTTCCAGCAAGCCATTACAATATAGAGATTATTCCCTACGAATAGTAATAGTACACCGCGGGATCGCCATTTTCGGAATCATTAAAATATAATTCTTGTGGCTTCCAATTTTCTGCAAACAATGGGTGGTCGTGTTACTTCTGCTCAATTACAGTCGCAGCAGCTCATGCATCTTTTGAAACCATGCCGGTGTCTTCGTCACCGTTAAAATGCAGGTAGGTGAAAGTAGTGTTTGATTATATCAAGCTGTTTAAAGTTTGAAACTTTTAAGGTAGGCTTCCATGTGACGAAAATATGGAGTGGGGCTAAGGAGTAGGAAATCATTCACTATCAAGTGCTCCCGTTTTCTCTTAGTCTGGCGGCTTTCATAGCGGTTTTACCTCTGTTTATTTCTCTATTTCCACAGGACGTTTTCTGTCATATGCTGGTAATGATGCTAGATTTTAACCTTCAGACTTCTTGTGTTAGCTTCAGACTTCGCCTGATCTGTATTGTGGGCTTGGTATTCTTCAACCACTTAAGTGCTCATAAAACCGGAGAAGTTGGCTTGCTATGCCGACTGATCAAAGAACATCCACACTCAAGGGGGCCGCTTGGCCAACAAGGTGAACCGTACTGCGGCATGGTCTCCAAACCAGCAAAGAAAGCCTAAAAAAACACTCCTCGCCCTGAACCTAAGGAATGGACTGTCCATTCAGCAAATCTGTGTTGGATGCAACTGCTTTGGGTAGTTGGGACGCACTCACGCGCTCATGGAGCAACTTCCGAGCTCCAAGTAATGAGAAATAGAAGGTGATTGAGGGAGTCGCTTTCGGTGAAGACTTTGCTGCGGGGTTAGCAACGATGATGATATACCAGGAGGCCACTATAAGTATGTTGCCTGGTTTGGCGAGGAAACTGGGGAAGGGTGGGGCCGGAGGGATGGAGTGGGCGTCTGACATCCACGAAGAATTTGAGTGTGCCGCCTTGCCCGTTTGCCCCCCTTCGTTCATACGCATTGATATTTTTTCCTCAACTTACGATCTCCACGTTCATATAAAATTTGCTACTACCACGATGCGATAGCAGCCCCTTTTGCGTTGACATCTTAAAAACACAAAATCAGCCACGGATGTCGAAAAGAAACGCTCATGCTGGTTTGCTCTGGGCGAACCGGCGCGGCGGTTGAGGAACGCGGGATACCTTTAGCAAGCCTGCAGCTTTTTTGGCCCGGTATATTATTGTAGCGACGAGGCACCACGGTGGGATAGATAATTGCCAGGAGGAGTCGTCCTTCCAGAGTGACAAGGAAATAGACGCAGTGTGTGGCTTGAAGTCAAAAAAGGCAGCGACTTGTCCCGCTAGGCGGGTGAAGCAGGTACTTGCCGTCGGTAAGAGGAGGCGGCAAAGTACATACACCTAATATTGATTGGTGAAGTATGCTACCATAAACGCTGGAGGATGGCCAGTAAGCTTCGCCCTTTTGAGCAGGTTTGAGCACCTGCATTGGAAAGGGAGATTTAGCGGGCAGTATTACTCCCAGAAGCGGCGGTGGCTGGCGACAAACACACATTTCTGGGATTCATGGTCAATTAGATTCCAAAGTGAGACGACGAGTGCGGTGGTCAGCAGTAAAAACACACACAGGCATGTCCGTTTTGGTTGCCAGCTATGCGTGGTTCACGGCCCGTGAGAAGGGACAGGAAAAAAACCGGCACAACTACACAACAGCACTTAAAAATTCTAGTTTTTGCATTGGGTTACCCATTTGTCCCCTATGTTTTATTAGGTCATTGTCGAACCTGCAAGAGTATGCCGTACATGTAGCAGGTGTACTGTACAGACGTCCGTGCATGGTGTGTTAGCACTCCCAAGTGGACGAAGACCAGGGTCAACCTAAATGATTAAAACCGCCCCACAGCTAGATACCCGCGGCGGTGTTTACTGTGTTACCTTTAAAAGATTTTTTGTGCACAAGTCGGGATGACTTAGGCTCGACGGGTGCGAGGAACTTCTGCGGCAGCGGTTTTTAAAACAAAGCTTTTTACCTCTACCCCACAAGGGTTCTTTCGCAACCGTTGGTGTGAACAAGAAACTCCCGCGATCAAATAAAAGAAATTACTGGCACCGCCGCGAATCCAATCTTGAACTAATAGAGTAACAAAGCGAGGGCCCGTTGTCTCACCGATGTTACTGCGAGCCCACGCGGAGACGAGAAAGACAGGTGGTGCACTCACCAAGCGCATCTACGGGTTTACCACCTGCATTATTGCTGAATGCCACGTGACGTCGTCACGCGACCTCTCGCACCGCAGTGCGCTCCAACCATGGCACGTCTCGCGGCCCTGTGCGTGCCTAACGCTTGTGCTAGGAGTTAGAAAAATAAAAGGAAACTCTCACTAATTTATGGCATCTCACTGTGAGTACGACAATGTGCTAAAGCCTGAGGCCATCACAGTTAACGTAAAAACTAACTGCTCCTTCTCGTCCGCCCTCATGACAAACGCCACATCAGGGAACACATTCAAATACGGCTTGATGGCCAGACCATCACTGTAAGCCCCACCATCAAGATTTTTGTCCTACATCTCCAGGCCAACACCAAGATTATTGACTCATTCTTACAGCGCCTCAAACACAACATCAATCAAATCATCCACCTTGTCATGCGAGTTGCCACCAAGAAGCGAAGGGTCAAGGAATCCGATACGTTTCGATTTTGTGAAGCTTTTGTCCTCTCGAGAATCACTTACGCCAACCCATGTCGCCTTCTACTCAAAGAGGGCATAGCGGTGCTTTGGAAGGGCGGAATGATTGGAATGAAATGATTGGAAGGGCGGTTGAGCAGGCCTTTCGTCTTCCCATGAATGCGTACACAGAGAGGCTGCTTAGCACGGTGCTCCACAACATGGTGGAAGAGCTGATAAAGTGCCATATTTCTAACCAGAAGCTCCGAATGAGCAGAACTGAGGCGGCTTGCCGTATCCTTAACCATATTGGCTGGGCAGCACAGAATGTTACTCAGCTTGATATACTCCCGGACTCTTGGCGACAAGAACAAACATGCTCCCTTTGCTTTGCTGAACCCCTCACACGACGAGGTTTGCCGACGAGCAGTGGCTCAAGAGCTCAACACCAACCTCGGTGAGGATCACGCAGTGATCTATACAGATGCCTCTCGACATCGAGGGCAGCAGTACGCCATAATTGTGCATACCTCCAGAACGAACCTCCTTGTGTGGGCCTCACTCAAGGCTCAAGACATGACGATGGCAGAAGAGGAAGCAATCGCCTTTGCTCTCACTCAAGCAGAAGAGGCAGCAATCGCCTTTTCTCTCACTCAACCAGGGGTTTTGAAGGTAGTCACCGATTCCTAACAAGCCTACCGGAATTATCATTCGGGCTGGGTGTCCCGACCTGCACTGCGCGTGCTAAAAACCACTGTCCAAATGTTTCCATTCAACTGATCTGGACGCCCGCTCAGGCTTCTATGGAGGGAAACGAATACGCCCACTAACAAGCCTGTGCTTTTACCCCTCGTGCTACGGAGCTGCACGAGGACAGTCACCCAATTATCTCATTTAGTAACATAACTCCGCATTATCGCCTTTAGACACAGACCCTACCTTCGCCTAACCCTTCGCCTTCGCCTTTCCAGAGACCAACAAACTATTCTACAGCTCATAAATCCGGCTCCCTCACACACCTGACGCGTCTTCACTTAATGTACACGAATCACTGCGAAGCTGAATGTACATTTTGCTCAGAAGTAAGAACACTCCTCCACATAATCAGTGTTGTGCGACTTTAGCCCTGAGCACCCCCCCTCTCTCCGTCAACTACGCACCAGAGCAATGGGAGATGCTGCTATCCAACCCCTCTCTGCCTCTTGGGGAACAGAGCGAACTAACAGGAACCAAGAAGAAAGAAGTGGACAGGACTAGCGCTGACTTTCAACTCGATTGATTGGATAAGACGTAACTACTTATACACACACAGAATCCTCCTCCCCCACCCCATCACGTACCCACACCAGCAAATGACATACTATCACGATCAAAACACTCCACTGTTGACAACGCACCTTTCCAACACTGGAACACCTTATCGCGACGACCGCTCCAAATAACCAAAATCTTTCTCGTGCAGTACAACTGATGTTTCACTGATACATTCACTGCCACACTTTCTGATGTAGTATGATTCCAGCAACTCTCTAGTACCCCTGTCTTTATGCTTAAACAGGATATCAGTCTCGCGGAAAAGCGGATAGCAACGGTGCTTACACGTGCGGCAATGTTCGGCCAGACATGCGTAAACATCTTTTTAGCTTGTTAAGATGCTCCAATAATTTAACGTTTAAGCAGCGACCTCTCTGACCAGCATACACTTTCCGCAAGATAAAGGAGTCTTGTAAACAACAGCGACAGAGCACGGTACAAAGGTTGATACATGATTTACTATACACGCGCTTTTCTTCTTTCCCAGCTCATCTTGAGCACGCCGCTGGACGGCCGGACAAACGCTTTTTAATTTAACCCGGGAAGAAAACACTACGTCCACCCCAAACCATGCTGCCACCTTTTAGGGGCGAAGTTCCTTAGGGCGTGGGTCTGTCCATCCTCGACGTATGTATGTAGCCACCTCTAGTTTAGTTCTTGGATTGTTTACTAGATGGCGTGGCTACCTCTAGTTTAGTTCTTGGATTGTTTACTAGATGGCGGTACTTGTATATGATGAAAAGATGCGCTTGGATTGTTTACTAGATGGGGTGGCTACCTCTAGTTTAGTTCTTGGATTGTTTACTAGATGGCGGGGTGCGTTCTAATAAAATCCGTTTGCTGTTGGCGCGCGCTCGTTGTCGCCCGATGGATAAGGCTGCAGATGTGCGAGCCCGCGAGGCAGAAGCGCTCCGTGAAGCTGCGAGACGCCGCCGCCGAGATCCTGCCGTACGAGAGCGGGAGGCCGAAGCGTGTCGTCTGGCTGCGCGACGACGCCGCCAAGATCCCAGCGTTCGAGAACGAGAGGCCCAAGCGTCACGGCAACGGCGCGAGGACCCTGCCGTACGCGAAGCGGCACGGCTGCGGCGCGAAGAGGATCTCCAAAACGTCAGAGAACGGGAAGCGGCGAGAAAGCGCGCGTATCGGCAGGCAGACGCCGATGCAGTGAGAGCTCGTGAGGCGTCTGCAAAACGCATCAGGCGAGCTCAGCCCAAAGGTGCCGACGCACGGTTTAAGTGAGACTTTCTAGACGTTACGTTCGGACGGAGATGTAGTGGGCGAACTTTCACTGAAGAGTCACGGTTTTACCGATGATTTCCCCTCAGGAGCTTCGCCCACTCATCATCATTCACCCCGTGGATATGCTGTGAATTTTTTTTCAGCCCGTGCGACATCGTATGTACGTGGGGCAAAACAGCAATCTTTTTGCTCCTTTCCCTTGAGGACCCAGCCCCTCCAGCACCTCCCTGCTTTTTTAGCAGCCTTAGCAGTTCATCTGCCGTCATCCTGAGTGTGGTACCAGGAAAACCTGACTCTTTAAGCCTAGCAACCTGACCATGAAAAGCCTCACAGACGGAATCAGAACAGGAACGTGTCAATGACTCCCGTAAGCAGGATAAGGCTATTCCGTTCTTTATGAGCTTCGAGTGTCCTGAATTATAATTCAACAGTGGTTTTTTTAACCTTGGCTTATACAGGAAACACACAAGATCTGACTTTAAGCGAAGCCGTAAGTCAAGAAACTGGAGTTCATCATTGCTAGGTAATTCCAGGGTGAACTGCAGACCTCCTCCGTTTTCAGTGAAAACCTTTACCACATCCATACCACGTTGGCTAACCATGGTCCCCGGCGGAAACACCAAATGGTCATCAACAAAACGAAGACTACTTCAACCACCCCCCGCAAGGCACTTTGCATCGCTCTGTCTACAGCGGCAAGAAAAATGTTACTTAAGACAGGAGTTATCTGGGAACCAATACAAACACCGTTACGCTGGATTAGTTGCTTATCTCCCCAGGCTACAAGCAGTCATTCCTAAACCAAATTTCATCATTATAATCCTGTATGCATGACTTAACTACTTTAAGCAACTTATCATGCTGTAAGGAGTAATAAAGATTGACCACGTCGAGGCTAATAGCCTTAAAACCTCCCATCCTCCGTTACATCAGGAACCGGGCAATTCCCTCACAGTTGCGCACCAAAAAGGGGTCGTGGAAACACAGCGACGACAAGTGCTTTTGAAGGAACGAGGCAACAGCGCCCTGCCATGCCCCAGCCTCGGAGATAATAGTGCGGAATGGTATTCCTATTTTGTGGGTTCTTGCGGAAAAAAAGGCTTCAAGTAGCAACCTTTCTTTTGGGGGAGGGAGGATGATTCTGTGGGAGGAGGATTCTGTGTATGCATAAGTAGTTACGTCTTTTCCAATAAATAAAGTTAAAAGTCAGCGCTAGTCCTGTCCACTTCTTTCGTATTGTGTCCCTGTTAGTTCGCGGTGTTCCCCAAGATGCAAGTACACCAACTCGCCGAACTCGCCACCCTGCCCTCTCTGTCTACCCAGCTTCAGCTAGTGGACAGAGAACAAGCGGCGTGGAGTATGGGCTCCAGTGAAGAAGGAACTACTCACCTGGGCCGCTGTGCCTCCTTCAGAAATTTGAATAGAAGTATATCCTGCTCTGTATCCCCTACCTCCTTCTCCTTCGTCTCTGCCGCCAATCTCGTCGCCTCCGTCCGCGGAGGCAGAGACGCAGAAGTGAGATCGTCTAACACCCCGTTTGGGCTTGCTGTAATTATAAAAAAACAGTTTCCACTGATTTGATACACCAATACAACTCAACCAAACACCGTTCATGCATGATGCATTTATTGAACCTTACGAAGAATATCTTTCTGGAATAATAAAGGGAGTAGACTTCACTTCTCTCGGGAGAGACGTGAGTGAATTTAAATGGCGTACCGAAGATAATCGTTGCGGGCTCCGTTTATAGGTTCTCTAACCATATTCTCATGGTGGATTGTCGCAAATTTTTTTAGTTCGCAATGCTTTTGATCTTTATGGGCGAGCAAGTACGGCGAGCACCTTTACAAACACAGCGGTCACGAAAAAGTCCTCAGAATTGACTTTTGTGGGTTAATAAATATGCTATCCCCACTCTCAAACTTTCACGTCCCTGCTAAGGGGGATATTGGAGGAGAAACAGATGAGTTTTTGTTATGAGAAGTGAGGGGAGCCCCGCTGTATGCGGGCCTTGCATGACCTCTTTTCTGCCATCTTGAATATAAGCTCAAAGAAAAAAATATTATTGTAAATAAATTGTATATCCGTACATCTTGCTTCTTGAATGGTCCATCGTTCGCTACGTGCTGTCGAGCCCAAGCGAGCGAGTCATTATTTTATCAGGTCATCTCTTCAATCACCGACCGAGCGATCTACTTAGGGTCACATCGAATTTTGCCTGAGTGACTTTAATCAACGCTCCCAGCGACATGTGTATTGTAGCGGCAAGAAAAGTTGTAAGATGTGCTGAGACGTTCAGCTTTATTGAATGGAGCAGGCAGCGAATGATGCCGCGGCTACCTTAAACACCACTGCTAACGTGCAGGTTTCGTACTGTGTCACCCCTGTTTTTGCTCCTCTATGTCGAACTGGCAAGAGCCCCGTGCGTGCCTGCTTGTGCGTGCCTGCTGTACGATTCTAGCTTACTGTATAAGATGTTCTGATTAATTGTGCCGAAGGCTTTAGTAACATCAAAGAAAACAGAGCCAACCAGCTGAGAGTTATCTATTGATTGTTTGATATAGTGTAATAAAGAAATCAGTGCCAAGTTAGTACAGCCTCCTGCGCGAAATCCGTATTGACAAGCTTTCAATAGGGCGAATTTTTTTAAATGTCTCTTTATTCTGTTGAAAAACAATTTTTTGGTTATTTTGCTAAGAGAAAAAAGAATAAAAATCGACCTATAATTAGCAATAACTTCTTTTTCGCCTTGTTTGAATACGGCGATAATCTTGGACTGCTTTAAACTGTTTGGGTAATGACACGGACGAGAAGATAAGGTTAATTATATGAAATATCGGAACAGAAATTAATCGAGCAGCTGCTTTCAAATGGCGCATAGAAATACGATCAAAACCTGAGCTGGTATATTTATTATGCGAAATTGTCAGATATACCTCTTCCGTGGTGGCAGAAAAAAGATAGAATCACTAGGATGTGCGGCGCAAATTTTCCTAGATGCCAGTGAGTGGTTCCATGTTGACGGGTGAGGAAAAATATTCACAGAAGGTGTTGGAAATATCAACGGGCTGGTGATACACGGTGTCATTGAACTGGATTTTAGATATGGGAATGTGCTGTTTAGATCTGTTGAAGAAATTGTTGAGAAGCTTCCACTGTTTCTTTGAATCACGTTTAGCTTGTAAAAAGGCGTTTTCGTGGAACCGTTTCTTGATTTGTGTTAATACGGTGATAAGATCATTCCGATAGTTCTTATTGCAAGGCAAATTTAAATTTGCGGACGATTTCAGAACGATTCAGCGGAAGATTCAACGAGAAATGGAACGAAAATGATGGGTGTAGCACTACGGGACAGGAAAAAGCGGAGTGGGCAGGGAACAAACGTGTGTTAAGCAGATTCGTAGAAATTAAGACATGGTGGGGGAAGGTATGTATTGCAAGGCAAGTAACATTTGTCATTAAGGGTAACATAGAGGATCCTTAGAAAAGGCAACCGTGGCAATGGGCCACCTAAATATACATGGGCAGAAGAGATCCAGGAGTTTGCGGGGATAAATTGGTCGCAGTTAGTACAGAAACGGGATAATTGGATATGTATGGGAGCGCCCTTTGCCTTGCTGTGGGCGTATGTAGGTTGATGATGATGATGATTACCAAGGGGACCAAGTGTAATGATTGAAATTTTGTTAGAGGCTGAAATACTTTAACTGTTTTGTGCAAGGCTCTATAACATTGCAAATTGCAGACGATTTTAAGGACCCATGACTAGTGGCCATACCCAGGCAATTACTTTGCCAACTGTGATAGAGCTGCGCTCGTGCTCGGCAAGTGCGAGAGACTTTGAAACTTGTACACCCTCGTACACGCCGCGATGCCTAATTAGTGGTTAAGGCGTTTTCCTCCTGAGCCCAAGGATACAGGTTCAATCCTAGTCGCGGTGGCCCATTTCTACAAGGACGCGAAAAGCGAAAACACCCGTAATTTGGGGCAAGGTAAAAAAGTGCAAGGTAAAGACCCCCGGGTGGTAGAAATCTATCCGGAGCACTCGACTACGGCATGCCTCATAGATCAGGGGCATCTTCGGCGCGGTAAACCCCGGAAACAATAAATCAAACTTTTGTAAATGTGTACATTTTTCACGATACCTCGCATGTTCTACATGTGCACTATTTTCCACCTTCGACCACCCCATGCTTACGGGACCCGTTTGGAGGAAGCACTCTGCGCTCTGCCACACATTCCAGTTCTGCACAGCTACAATACTCCTGAGTATTATACGGGTTGGATTTCACTTGCTGGCTTAAGTACACACTAAATTCAGTAATGGTTAAAGCACCCCCTCCCACACTTTGGTAAAGTCACCGGAACTAAAATAGTACCGCTATCAGCGGGCGGCTTGCGGATGACTTTCGGGTTATTGAGCCACGAGTGCCGAAATGCGAAATTCAAAGCGTAAGAAAACTGTTTATTGGCGATGCGGCTAGCTTGCGAACCATCCCCTGCCAGATTTGATGCACGAGCTCCTGTCCCTTTTACTACTGCCTCGTCGTCTTCGTGGTCGGAGGAGGCAGCGGGTCGTGGGATTGAACAGGGTTACAAAACACCGCGGTGAGCCAGAATACAGAAAGGGTAACACGAAAAAAGGCAGGGCGCTGCAGCGCCCTGCCTGTGTGCCTTTTCTGCCGTGTTATGTCCCGCACAGTTTTGTAACTTAGTTATGTACATACTGGCCCGCCTAAATTCCATCCAACAATAGGATGTTGTTGCCAGGTTATCCCATTGCGTCGGGCGCGTCATCTGCTTCTCAAATGAATCGCTACTTGTGCGTATAACACTTTCTCTACAGCCGGTAGATCAGTACTTCAAAGGATATTATCTGGGAATTTTGCGTTATTTACACACTAAACTTTTTTACACCCTTTTAGCCAAAAGGCCTTTACACCCTTTTTCTTGAGTCTCAACACCCTTTTCCTAGCTCTACAATTTTTTGTTGGAAAATAAGGGTGTTGATCAACTTCAACACCCTTGGTTTTTCTTAGGGTGTTGAAAGGGTGTGGAAAAGGTGTTCAGCTGTTCATTGAATAAGGCCATGTTCGGATGCATAATAGCACTGTAAAGAAGAAGACATCCCCTCATATACTCCTCTACTCGCAAGAAATTTCCAAACGTAAAAAAAAATAATTGCGCTTATGCAATGATCGCTCGTTTCCTTATTGGGTGCACCTCATGCCCCAAGTTTAGCTTTGGCACGTGAAACACCAATTTGAACCTTCAAAATTAAGAAGACTGTAGTCGTGTGGCGAAAAGGATGTTTACGAACTGCAACACGCTTGGCTTTCTGTAGGTTGTTGAAACGGTGTGAAATAGGTGTTCAGTTGCAAAAAAAAAACAGCGGAGCTGGGGGTCGACCTAGTTTCTTCCGGTGTTGCTAGGTTTTGTTATGTTTGCTAAGGTTTACAATGTTCTTGCTAAGCCAGGATGACCGCTCAGGGATGAGGCCAAATTTAACCAGATTTTACAAGGCTGTTCCAGTGTGCCCGCCTCCCCCCCTCCCCATTTCCAGGACATCCAAGAGGGAAACAAGGTAGGTCGGCCCCCAGCGTTGCTGTTTCTCCAGTCTTGCACCACTATTGCAAGCTGCCCGAATTTTTTTACCTTTTAGAATCCAAAAAAGAATAGTACCTTTGAAATGGTACAGTAAGAGGTGCGGATACGCATACGCCCCTTGTGCTCACACTCTAACAAGATCGAAAGCCGACTTCACTGTCATAATACCCTATTTGCGGTGGTGCACCTTTTACAGGCGCCCCAGTTTTTTCTTTGTATGTTTTTGGTAATGCTGCCGAACCCCCCCCCCCGCCCGCTTGTAGAGAATGTTCAGTCCACCCGTGTAAACAGGTACAAAATGCCTCCAAAATTGGAGGTCTCTCCACCTTTTTTCTTCGTTGGCGGTCTTTTCTCACACCCTTTTTTTCTTTACGCCCTGTTTCTTAGTTTCGAACACCCTAATTTATAGCTTTACACCCTTCTGGGAAAAAGGGTGTTGAAATAATGAACACCCTTTTTGAAGGGTGTTGAGGTGGCAGGGAAGATTTGTATGATATTTAATAAAATTCTTTAAGTTACGGATCAGAAAAACTACCACGTAATTAAAAAGTTTTTGAAAATCCACGTGTTGATTTGTATATTCTCGTAGTAAAATCCATACTTCCAAAATTAGGGCTAAAATATCAGTTTTTTGCGACAAGCCCACCGACTCCATCTGGGGGCTTTCCTCTGCTGGGTATAAAAGCAAGAACAGCACATGTATTGCTAAGTAAATATACACTCCCTGTACCGCTTGCATCCCGTGTTCCAACTGTAACTTGTACGTATTGGCTGTTGGTGTTGAATGCTGCGCGCTCCGCCGTTGTGTTGAATGCTGCGCATGCTGTCACCTCAAAAAAAGGGTGTGAGACTCCACACCCTTTTTTTAGGGTGTTGAGCATCCTCAATACCCTTTTTAAAGGTGTTGAGCTAAACACCCTTTTTTCATCCATACACCCTTTTTTTGCCAAAACACCTTTTAAGGGTGTTAGCCATGGGACAAGATTTTTACACCCTTTTCGGCCCAAAAGGGTGTAAAAAAGTTTAGTGTGTACGAAAGAACTAAAAAGCAGGTTACCGGGCTATTTTTTGCGCGGTAATATTATCAATAACAACGACAGCTTTCTCGTTAGTTCAAACTTGTTGTACTGGAAACCGTTCCACCAGGTATTAATGTACCATGGGGTAGGGGTATGTGGGAGGTACTTCGGTACCGATGGGCATCAACAAGAAAAAAATGGTGTAAGCACCCCAGCACACGGGATCTCGTGCTTGGGAAGTTACCCGACTTTGTCGGGAAATGCTCCGGTGGAAGGGGTCGTAGATTTAAAAAATAACCGACGGGGATGTTCTAGTGGTTGAAAACTCGTGTCGTAATCGGGAAGTACCAGATTCGAACCCTAGGCCACTGGAAAACCACCGGTTGCTTGAAAGAGTACAAGCGTCCCCGTAGCGTAGCTCGTCTCGATGGTGGAAGCAACGCTTGCCACTCGACCACGAGCAGTCATGGGAGGCCATTTAGTATGTACCTAAAACCCCATCGGGCGCGGTCTGGGGCCACGGGGCACCCACCAGTTGGAAGGGTACAAGAGCCCATTGTCTCAGCGGCGCATGAAGGGCTTGGACACGCACTACCACTGTGCAGACGTGGTAGGTTCCTCTTGAGCCGCTCATCATCCCCCAGAATAAAAACGTGAATCGGCGCCCCCGTACGACGGTTCCAGTGTACTGGAAACCGCTTTACCACGTCAGTTTTGCCTGGGGATACGAGAATGTAAGAGGTACTTCGGTGCCTCTGGGAAGCAACTAGAACAAAATTGGTACAAGCAGCCTCTGCACTGTGGATAATGTGCTTGGGAAGTTACCCGACTTTATTTGAAAATGCCCAGGTTGAAGGGGTCGTAACGTTTAACCCCAGCGATTGCTCAGAGGTACAACACTGAACTGTTTGTGCGAAGTACCCGGTTCAAATCAGCGTACCGCCGGACACCAATCGGTATAGTTATGGGTACAGGCGTCTCTGGTCGAGTGCCGACCCGTGAAAGGGGAACTAACGTCTGGAAAGCTACCTAATCCTTGCGAGGTGCGCCTGACCGTTGTCCACATGGCGGATACCCGGGCCGTTCTGCCGCGTTGCCGCATTGCCGGGGGTGAAACAGTCTGGCGGCCTGTCCTGCCACAGGCAGTTAGACGTTGAGTGTCTACCGTGCCTGTGGAAGGCTCAATGTGCATTCATGTGCTTTGGTGGCACCGGGCACCTACCGATAAAATAAGTACCACCGACTCTGCGGCCTGGCGCTAGGCCCTTGTGTGGGACTACAACGCTTGGGGAGTTCACCCAGGTTGCACTGAAATCTTCCCTATTGAAAGGGGCAGCTGCAAAAATGCAAGAACCTTTCGCCCATACTTGACGATAAGGATAGGTCATCGCATCTTGATTTGGCAAACTGGTGCATCCTAACTGTAGGGCAATGATTTTATTAAATCAACATCGTAGCCAAAGCTGCGCAAGTATTCGGGAGCACGTTTAAAATAGTGACCCCACGGAAGGCCTAAGCTGCTTGTAATCGCCGCACATCTCTCACCTTGAAGCATTAACCATGCGCTTCTTATTTTCCTGTCATTCGTTTAGTCTCAGCGGTATTGCTAGTGTCAAACGCGAACGTAAAACCACCCACCTTTCTCGTGGGCATGCCCACTTTTCACAGACATTCCATAAGAAGGTTCTGTACTGTCATCAAGGGTGCTAAAATGCATCGTTCTGCGCAAACAAGCACCAGCACAATCCCAAACAATCAATACGTTGTCTATAATTCTAATTTCTTCATTACAAGTTGAGCAAGAACTGAGGAGGTACATTATGTTACATGTATATTATAGGATAAAAGTACCTCTCCAATTCCCTGATTACCAAAGCCGTACGCCAATTCCAAAACATTATTGTTATATTGTATGGCGTCTTGATCGCGTGCGTTGACAATCCGATTTCCGGGAAATAAAATGTAAACCAAATGATTTTTAAACATAAGATTTTAAAGACTGAAATCTTGATACAGCAATTTATTAACCCTTTCAATGAAGCATACAAATTTCGGGCCACCTGTTTTTGGTGCTTGAAACGGGCATATTGGCTTTAAAAACTCACTGGCCTATAATTTTCCTTATACTTCGGCGGACCATTACATTCAGGTGCTTAGCTGTATAATTGCGGCTCTTATGGGGAAAGCCACGAGTTTCCGATAACTGCATGCCTCGCTTCCCTCACCGAGGTCTGGTAAGATACCTTTTCACTCCGTTAAGGTATGTTCTACGGCCTCTGCCTTTCTTCCCAAACTACGGAAACGATTTCTGTACGTGCTCACTGCTAAGCGACGTCTTCGGCATACTTCACTCTGCATGATCAGGTAAAACTGCTTTCGTTCTCCTATGGCTCCTCAATTTCACGTGCACGCCCACATTCAGGGACGACTCTAAATCATTGGTATTTGGCTTGGCATCACAATTTGTTGTCTCTTTCTCTCTCCCGCTATTCGTACAATGTTAATTACAAGATACAGCCTGAGGAGACAAGCGATTATAACGCTCGTAATTTTAAGTGTGACCATTGCCGTGCTCATCTTGTCGCATTAGCTACTGCCCGGTTCACTGTATCTTGAAACGGCAGTGTGGCGCGGCGTCACAAACCCAAACAAAGGGATGGAACCTTGCTGATTTGCGTTACGAAGCTGAAGTCAATCCTCTTGCATTATATTCGCACAGGTTACTCATACAGAGTGTTTCATGTAGGACATTAATTTAAAAGCAAGGGGTTTTGGTTGTGAAATTGTTTTTCATGCGCGAAGTGAGCAAGGGCCGTTGTGGGTACAATAAAAAGTGTTCCTATTGCTCATTAGGGATAAATTAACCGGTAATTGTTAATTACGTTCGTTATTAAAACTAGGCGTGTGATTGTGAGGTGTAATCATCACTAAATCGGATATCAAGCATTGCACTGGTGAATATTTAATTACCCGCGGACATAAGGTCTTGCTACTTCCGTCGTTCGGACGCGCGCACCTGGTGCTCGTTGATTGCAAACTGCCGCAAAGCCATGCCCCTACGTTGACGTCACTCCTATCTGTACACGTCACACCTACCCCACACTTTAAGAAAAATAGGCTAGAGCGGAATCGCGGGCTCTCATACGCCTATGCTAAGTTAGTTGTGGCGTTATCTTGGCTCGAAGAGAAAGTAGCACGGCGTACGTGCCACGCGTATATTTCTATGTGACACAAATATAGTGGCGTCGCTTTGAGGAGCTTTCCAGCCGACAAGCTCAAGATGCCCACGTTTGGAGGACTGAAGTATTCTATTCATAGTTGGGTGGGTTATTACATTCTCGCAAATCTAACAAGGTTATCTGGGCGACTTCTGACCCTCAACAATTTACCCCTTAAAGGGACCCTGAAACACTTACCATCGACTACTAGTAGTGTATTTTGGGATAAAGTCTACTGTCCCAGAAATCTCCTCCCGCAAGAATTATGAAGATCCATTCACAATTAACGAAACTACGCGCGATGAGAAATCACGCATAATCGTTCCCTTTCAACTCGAGCGCGGACAACACGACGAAAGCTGCGCGCTCTCTCCCGGAGAGGGGGGCGGCTCGCGGCGTTCTCTTCGGCGGTCTTCGATATATCACATCCCGGGTAGTTTTCTCCTTTTCTCCGCAACGCGGAGGGGCCTGTTTCCAGTCTGGTGCCACAAAAAAGCAGGCATGGGTGCCTGCACGCAAATGCACGCTCGGGCTGTTAGGCCGTTTTTGAAGCAATACACGGTTTTAGTCGAGTGGTAGCGTTGAAAGGGAAGTATTCAGCTCATCACTCAAACTTCGCGCTCACTCATAAAACAAAAGAAACGGCAAAACTGTGCCTACAGGTTCAGGCATAGAAGAGGTTCGTACACAGCGATGACGATGGAAATGGAAAAATCTTGCCGCGAAGTTGACCAGTGACAGCCGATCGGGCAGCCATGGCCTATATGACGTCCCTTAGGCCATGCCAGGGGTTGCATAATGACCACAACTGAAGAGAGAGCGGTTGGTTTTTCCGCGTCTTTCACATCGATTTGCGCGCTCACCGCTTCACGTGCACGTGTAATATTTGGCTGACGTACTCCTGACAGTGTAATCTAAACGTCGCGCAGGTTTGTTTGCACTCCTCAAAGAGTGTTGCAGGGTCCCTTTAATATAACATGCCTAACACCAAGAAATAAAGAAGATAACTGAGAAAAACTGGTTACTTTTTCATAAATAGTCTACACAACTTGTTTCTAGCACCCGCCACAGCCCTAATCACTCCACGAAAGAAAAGAAATTTTGCCTCCGACAGGCAACTTTTTAAAATTACTGAAGATCTTCCCTCAAATACCCGCATGCAACGTTCTGGGGTGATCTGCGCGCAGCGCCGTTGAGATGGACGATGCTGTTGCTGGACCACGAACAAGCACTCAATAATATAAAATAAGAAAATACCATGAATTCATCGTTTAATTCTCTCAGGGTGGTGAAAACTCAGGCTAGTGCCTCACGAGAGCCTGGTCATAGAGTTCCTGTATATCGCGTAGCGCAAGAGTTGCGCGTCCGATTGCCACATGCCGCGGGTTCCAGTTCGACAGAAAGCCCGCTTTCAGTGCTGCGCACAGTCAGTTGTAATCAACCGGGGCATCGGCGTTTTTGGAAGCGGCGGCAGCGGCGGCCCACAGAACAATCTGATAAGCGTGGGAGTCCAATATCGTGCGCCAGTTTTTGCCCGGCCGCTCCTCCTCACCGTTACCACTAGCGCGGCGGCCCGGCGGCAGCTTTGTAACGCGAGAATTGTGGCTTTCCCGCACTACCTGAATCTTACGATGGCTTAAGATCCAACTGTGCTTCCTACTAAGTTTCTAGCAACTCTGCTCCCCTAGCCTTCTCGCGTTAAAAAGCTGCCGCCGGGCCGCCGCGCCAGTGGCAGCGGTGAGGAGGAGTGGCGAGGAGCGGCCGCGCAAAAACTGCGGAAAAACTGAGCGGCCGCCGCTTCCACAACCGCCGATGCCCAGTTTAGTAGAAGTGAGGGTTCGCAGCACTGAAAGCGGGCTTTCTGTCCAACTGGAACCTGCGGCATGTGGCGATGAGACGCGCAACTCTTGCGCTACGCGATATACAGGAACTCCACCTTTTCAGGTCCTCCCGCGCCCTCTCTTAGCTACGTTCGGTATAAAGGCAATGTAGGTACTAAACTAGTCAAGTGATGGCGCCACATTCCCTTGGGGGGAATTCTTGACTGATGAGGAGGGGAAACATATCGAAGGATTGCAGGCGTTAGCTCATATTCGTCAAGTGATCAGTGAGCAGTTTAGGGAATAGAAGTAGGGAAGTCTGCACCGACAACATCAGCGCCACTGAAGTCTGTGGAAAGGGAAATAAATTTCAGCAACCTTGATTGAAAAAAAAGCAGAGCAAAATGTTTCCTTCCAAACAGCAGTAGCCCCGGAGGGAATAAAAATGCAGCTGATAAGCCTGCTTGGACCAGGAAGTAAGGAAGGTGTTCGACACGAAGCAAATACCGGAGAATTGGTTTGAAAAGCCAATAAATTTCATATGTAAATCAACTGTCCACAGAGCTCGGCCTGACAATTGACGTTATGTGTGAAGCTAAGTTGTATGGCGAAACTGCGGTCAAATGAAGGTCAAATTTGTCGCGACAGTGAAACCGATCGACAATACTTTCCTTTAACACACGCTTCTAAACAAGGCATCACACACCAGCCAAAGCGCACCTTGAGACTTCGTTGCTCAGCTTTCCTCCTCGCTGATATCAGCTGACTGGCCAAGGGTGCAGCCAAGAAAAACGGGTATTCATCCGCCGTTTGATATGAAGAAGGCACGAGTCACTTCTAAAAGTGGACCTGTATTTCACAGGAATCGCCGTTTAGGTCGCTCCTACAAAACAGATCGCCCAAGAGGTGCTGCCCCAGTTGCCACCAATTTGTGCTCTAACACTGTTTAGTAACGACAATATGAGATGCCGCAGCGGGTGACGACGGGAAGCTAACATAAACGTTTTTTTCTTGATCGTATAGTCTTCAGAAAGCGCTACTTTTGTTAAACGTCTTAGAGGAAAAAACATCCAAACAATTGAGTAGAAAGTTTATTTGTTTACTTGTGTTCGTTGGTTTTGTAAAATATTAGGCCACGCGTAACTAGCAACGCTACGCGAACGCCGACATGAAATAAACTTGTTATCTTTTATGTATTCGCGTTTGCTTGTAGAAAAAGAATGTTACATTGAGCAGGAAGTTTGCACGTCTTGTATTACCTCAACGGTCTTGTAGTTTTCGGAAAAGCAACTGTGCTTATTCACGGTTTGTCATTTATATCCGCATAGCGTGATCGCTGGTTATAAATAATTAATATTTGACGTGCTTCCCTTGTCAGCCCTTTTTGATGTAGCAGTCTGTGTACTCTGCTCTAACACAAACATCCTTGTTCTGCGCAGATAGAATACTCAGTACTGCACAGGTCGCATTTCACCTACAGACCCACCACAAAGGCCTAATGTACTTTAGTCCAAGTCAGGCGCTCATCACACTACTAAACTACTCAAAACACAGTCTTCCCGTAAAAAATTTCGGCCTATTTCTCTGGGCCTTTTCCGAAACCTGGTGATGGAACGCATGCCCCGAATGTAGATCCTACGCCAGGTTGACCCACTTGAAACGACTGCAAATTTTGGCACCTGCCCCTCTAACGACTATGATGGTTACACGTGAAGCTTTCTCGAGATGGATTCTTTGGTTGGCAAATCCCACACTGCGAATAATTCCTACGCTGGGGTTACGCACCACGTTTTTTTTAAAATACCCAGGGCAACTCTCCGGTGGGTGCTCCATAGGCCTGAAGTTTGGGTTTTGGGTGTACGGCACGAATCAGTGCTTTCTTCTACGCGTTCAGTGAGGAATTTTTAGCGGGTGCCGGCGTGACGTGTTAAACCCCAAGATAATGCAATTGGCCTAACATCGTCAACCTCAAAATTGGACGATAGGCCTAGCGCCGTTTGGCGAACACCCTTTCGGCAAGCAAAACACCGGCAGTCTCGTCGTCACGGATTATTTGATTGCCGTTCGAGCTTTCCAAACCGCGTCGACCATGTCGAAATGGAGTAGCCGGAAAGATAACGGCTTCTTAACGCGAGACACGGAGGTTCCATCCGGCTCAACGGAAGCGTTTTAACTGCAGAGCGGTATAGGGGCTGGCCCTGTCGTCGTAGCTCGTTCCCTGTGAACGTCCAGCGACTGCCTTAATCAAGCGGCGCAGCTAGATAACGGACCCAAGCAGAGCCGTATGGCGATTCGGAGTAACAGAACTAAACAGAGGCTTCGAAAAACAAGCGGTTTTTATAGTGCTTACCAATCCAAACTTCAGAACGCTGGCGCTTGTGATACGTGTACCAATTTTTTAGCGCAATTAACTCTGCCGGTACACATGAAGGAAAATATGAGTACATAACCGGCAGCCCAACGTCAATTTATATCGGAACGCCCGTTGCATTCCTTTTTGCGGTAATGAACAAATAAAGTGGCCACCAAGAACGACGCGTTCCAAACTGCGCAGTAAGGCGCTACCCCAAGCGGGATGAAAGCAAACCTCATCAAAAAATCACACATCTCCACGCCATGAACAATGCCGAGGGTATGAAACACTGGGATACAAGTTGTGTATTGCCTGTGTGATGAGCGTGATCGTCTATGCGTGCTGATGCACTCTGAGTTTTAAATGATTTTTAGGTGTGGTAAAGGCACTGTTAATGACAAGCGCTAATCGAAAGACAATTCTCTTCGCAGTACTTTGCACCCCAGCATCGTTCACGGCGTGGGTATGTGTGATTGTTTTTTGCATTTTGTACTGTGTTATCTGGCTTCACTCCCATATTTTTCTATCATAATGCCCCGTGCACGGACGCCAACCGACGCCAACTGACAGTGCGAGGTCGCTGTACACTTTACTAGCCAATTTCGCTTCAAATTTCTGTCTGGCGTCGTAGTTTATTGGTAGCGTAATTGATTCCTTGAGTGTTGGTGCGGGAGTTGGTGGTTCGAATCTTGCCGGTACTGGTCTCCATTTTTTCTCCGACTCCCTTTGAGCCGTTTGCCTATTATACTGTGTGCACGAACGCCAACGGATGGACATTGCGAAGTCCTAAGGTGCTTCATCCCTAAAAAAACAGCATACCTGGTCACGATGTTCCGGGCAGGGGCCGCCCGATCCCTGCCAAGGAGGGAAATTTTGATGTAATTGGACAAACCTCCGTTAAAATATTTGAGAGAAGAGTGAGACAGGGAGACGAAGAGTATGTTGGGTGGTGGCAGTGAGGGGATAGCTGAGCCACAGCCCATTATGGCAAACCATTGGTCGGTACTTCGGACAGCTTTCACGTTGAGTGGAACAGCTTTTAGGGACGAAGCCCGCAAGGGGCTTCGACTGTTGGTCTCTCATGTCGTCGTCATCGTAATCGTCGTTCGTCTGATTATATTCAAGGTAATAAAACACAGGGAAACTCGTTTACGCCTCGGGCTAGCACGTATCGCATACTAAAACACACACTCGTTTGCGCCTCACGCTGGAGCGCTTTGTAACGCGTACGAAAAAACACCGGGACACTCGTTCACGCCTCGCCCTAAGAGAGCATCGTGCTTCAAAGCCACGAGACTTTTACAGCAACGCAGTACATCTGTAACCTCGAATAGCTTATTCTCCGTTTGCAAAAATGCCAAGGCGCCGAGAGTACACTTTTACACTGCATGCTTCTCCCCTCACCATGTTTGACGTAAGTCGAGAGGTCTCGGGAATTTTTTTTGTTCACTTAACCCACGATCATTCATGATTGTCACAGAACGTTTGCTTTGCTGCAGGCTGTATAGGAGTACAGTGGTGTCAAGTGAGGACAAAAATCTTCATTTTATTAGTGTGGAAAATCGCGGTGTCGCAGCGCATTGCCCGAGACTCAAGTTGCTGGCTTGATGCCGGGTAGCAATGTCAGCGCAGCCGAAGTGGCACACCCATGTTGAAATGAAGGCTTTTGTGATAGTTTCTGCAGTGCTGTCCGGAATGGGCCGGCATCGGGTCAGCGCGTGAAGCGGTCAATCTTTGTCAGAATGTAACGGCTGCCATTGGAGCGAGGAATTTGTGCAACCAAATCAAGATGTATGTGGTCGAAGCGAGTGCTAGTGGCAACAAAGGCTACGTGGGAGTCTGTGTGGGGTGGATCACTTCGGTGCTCTGACTTGCGATGCAAAAGTGGGCCCACAGGCGGACATGAGTTTTAATTTACGGCCCGAGGTACGTTGTGTAATGAAGCATTGCATGGCTGGGATGCTGGGGTGCAGATGATATGACGCGATTGCTAAATAGGACCAGAAAAGGTCACGGAACAAAGGTACGCGGTGCAGCCATTGATACGTAGCACAACCGTCGGCCATGCAGCGTATAAAGCACCAGTTGCATACGGAGGGAGCTGAAGCGGCTTTAGCATCGAATGACCAGGAAATGGAGGATGAGGAGCAATTGGTTGTGCGCAGCTCAGTCAGTGGATGCAAAAGGCCGCAGCAGTGGGGTGTAATGTGTCGCGCGAAATTTACTTCGCTCAGTAGCTCATGAAGCTGCCGGTGGCAGTTGGGTGCCGGGAAGTCCTTCACGACCTGGACCTGAGGAAGGTAAAGGACCAATTTTCTGCGTCGAAATGTGATGGCCCAGAAACCCGAAATCGCAAGATTCCAAAATGCATTTCTCGCTGTTGATAATCAGGCCAAGTTCAAGGCGTTAAAATAGCGCTCTAAAATGTCTACTAAAATGTCGCGATTGTATGGAAATACAACCGGAGACCCCGTGTTGCTTCAGCAAAGTACATATGAAAAGCTTCAGCGAGGTTGCGCAGCCCCAAGTACATGCGCACGTACTCAAAACATGCCAACGGGAGTAATGGTCGTTGTATTTCGGATATCGACCGGCTCGCCGGTAATTTCGAGTGATATGCACCTTGACGAGGGTCCACCTTGCTAAAGATATTAAACCCACCGGGTTGCTAGCGAAATATTTTATTTGAGGTAGGAGGCAGCTATCGTGGACCGTCAGAGCGTTGAGCGCGCTGTAATCTCCGCAAGCGAGGCAAACACTTTTCTTCAGAACCATATGTAGGGGCGATGATTGGTTGCTGGACAAGTGGTCGGATAGTTCCAGAATTCGATCGAATATACGTTTCGCAGTCAGCAGACGTTCTGGGAAGAGGCGGGGCGCCCGCACTGGTACTGGTGGTCCACGCAAGACGATGTTGTGGATAGCACTGCTGTTGAGCGGATGCTTTAAATGGCAAGGCCCCGTGACTTCAACAAATTCTTCGAGGAGGTTCGCTGATGTGGATTACCTAATTAGAATGCGGATGTCTGTGCGACCGACAGTAGACAGTACACCCAAAAGTGAGAAACGTCTGCATGTTAGCAGACGTTAACAGGTAGCAATGTCAGAAACGTCAGCATGCGTGACATCGCACGCATGCTGACGTCAACGTCAGAATTGGTCAGAAAGTCGGAGGCGAAGATGCGGTGCTTGAAGTCGGCCACCATGAAGACCAACCGGAACATGCGCCGAAAACCAAGGATGAGGGTTGAGAGGTAGAGCATCACGCCCGTATACTGAACAAAAGATTTATGGTGGCAGTGCTTTCTGAAACGAGTTCTTATTCACTATTGTTAAAAGAGGATGTAACGAAGTTGGGAAAAGACCACAAGTTTTCGTTACACCAAGTTTTTTTTTTACATGCAGGTTTCGACCTAACGCTAGCGGGAGTGAAGCAGAAACGAACTACAAGTATTAGACGTCAGTGAAGGTCAACTCGCCCTTCATGAATTTTTATCACAGAATAAAACTTTGTGAGTTCAGCCTCCTGCTATCAATAGAGATTAGGCACTACATGAAGTTCCAAGAAGCAAGGTTACTTACCCCCTTAATAACAAACGTAACTTAAATGCCAAATTTTATTTTGACCAATTTCAGCGCCATGACGCACTATAAAGCCGAATTTATACAGAAAGGGTGCCATTTGCTAACTTGATGCTCTTTACAGTACTCAAAATTACTTCGAGTCTGCTAGTGAGGATACGATACTAGGCGGCAACATTCCTCTTCCTTGTCAGTAGAGTAGGCATTTAAAAGTGAGCGCATCACTTGAATAGCAACAACTTTTCGTTTTCTAGCAGCAGTATTCACCACTGACAATCTATACCGCAGATAGAACTAGGGACGCGCGATTACACGCCGACAGTACGGCCTAGCACCTGAAAAGTTCGGTCTGGAACCGAAACCACTCTCACACGCAAACGGACGGCAGTTTGTGGTGTGGGCGAAAGAAAAGGTAAAAAGTAGTTATTCTTGCCAGCCTGTGTGGTGTCGCGCTACAAAAACAAAACCACGAGACACTGCTACGATAACCACGGGATGGTGCTAGCCCATCCTTTTATCATCCTCAACAGCATCAGGACGAATTTTGTGTTTAGGCGATTGCAGGCATTTTTATTCCAGCTGCCTTCTTCCGGTAGTGCTACTACTTGCTAAATTAGTCCGTCTCGCTTAGTCGGTTTTTGAGCAAAAGTGCAAAAAAAGATTCAGTCATTAGCTCGCCAACTTTGCAACACCAAGGGTAACCACCGCGACAGTTCGTTAAATATTTGGCACAGCCGTGCCATTTCGTTACATAGACGGCGCAAGCAACGCGGGCTTCAATGGGCTGGAATTGGCGAATTGATTAACAATTTTTAAAGACAGGAATCTTGTTGCAGAGAGGTTGTTAAACCCGAGGTTAACTGAATAAACGATGTGCAGCATAGGCAAAAAACCCTTGAATTACGCCGTTCTGGCTGCACATGAACGTGTAACGGTACTGAACCGACACAGACGCGGAATGTCCTCTCATGCATGTAACCAATGTAACTGGCATGAGTGTTGAACATGCGACACACCCAAGGACTTTACGTCACTGAGGGTCCCGCAATGCCAAACAGTAAAAAAATCCCGCCATCTCCACGAAGTGAATGATGATGAGTGGGGCGAAGCTAAAAGGCTTATCGGTAAAACCATGAAACATTCGCCCACACATATAAAGACTCGAGATGTCAAGCTTTCCACCGCTCCGTTGACAAGCCCGTCGACGACGTCGATGTTTCTGGTGATTAGTAGGGCTTGTTTGGGACGATGAGAATCTCCATAGATAAGTTGGCGAATTCGGTGTGTGACCTTTTAGCCACCTTGGCCGTCGCCTTCTGCGGAGTGTCTTGTGTCGCGTACCCCGGTACGTGTCTTCAGCTCGCAGGCGACGAACGACAACCTCTTCTTCTTTCTCTCCTACTTGTTGGGTAGCAACGCACGCGTTGAACGTTTTGACCTCTTCGGCCAATCTTTGATTGGCCAATCCCTAGGGTGATCCTGCCACAATCATTTCATTTCATTTATTTCCACCTTAAAGGCCCGAGGGCATTACATAAGGGGGGGCTCTTGGCCGAGGTATACAGCATATGAACAACAAACAAGGGTAAGAAAAAAGGAAGGCAAAAAAATTAATTACAAGATAACAGAGGTAAAACACAACTCGTAGAAGGGAACAGCATTTCACATGTTTTAAACAGAGTTTAATCACATAAGTATTGGTAGCGTAGCAATTTGACAGTTTAGCTTGTCACGAAATGTTTTTTCGTTAGTACATGAGGCAATGTATTCCACATCGCTATAGCATGAGGAAAGAAGGACGAGTTCATTGATGACGTATGGCAAGTGATTCGGGCAATAGGATGATTGTGATTCAAACGGGATGACGTTCGTGGCGGCGGTATCAATAAAGCGTGTCTTGATTCAGGAGGGTAATAGAAAGCGTGAAGAAGGCAAAGGCGAGAGATAATGCGACGAGATGCAAGCTTGGGAATACCGAGGGTTTGTTTGAGTGATGTGACACTTACTTCGTTCGAGTACTGTGACGTGATAAAACGAGTTGCGCGGTTTTGAATTGATTCCAAATCGTTAGAAAGATATGACTGCGAAGGATTCCAAATGGATGATGCGTATTCCAGCTTAGGGCGAACGAATGTTAGGTATGCCAGCTTTTTAATATCGGATGATGCAGACTGAAGATTTCGGCGCAGGAATCCAAGTGTGCGGGAAGCATCAGAGCAGATGAATTCAATGTGTGGTACCCAGGATAGAGATGACGTAAGGTGCACACCGAGGTATTTGTACTTTTCAGTCCTATCAATCACTGTTGATTTGATGCTATATGAATGCTCGGTTATGTTGTGCTTACGAGAAAATGACATGACTTTACATTTAGAAAGGTTAAGAGGCATCAGCGCTTTATCGCACCATGAAGAAATGGAGTCGAGATCATGCTGCAGGGTGCTGTTATCGCTGGAGCTTTGCGTAGGGTTATATCGCAGTCGTCGGCAAATAACCTTAATTTTGTTTTAATATTAGTTGATAAATCATTTATGTAAATTAGAACAGCAGAGGAGACAGACATGCGCCTTGGGGTACTCCAGATGTGACGCTGGAGAGTGGTGAGTGTTTGTTATTAGCAAGAGTTAGTTGCATGCGGTCAGTTAGGAAGTGTTCCAGCCAGCGCAGCAAGTTCGAGGGAATACCGAGGGTAGATCATTTAAGCAAGAGGTGATTGTGCGGGACGCGATCAAATGCCTTTGAAAAATCTAAGAATATGGCGTCGACTTGTATGTTAGCATCCATGCAGTGAAAGATGTCTGTGTAAATTCAGCCAGTTGAGTCTCACATGATAATGATTTGCGGAAACCATGTTGGTGAGGGTAAAAGAAGTAATTGATTCAAGGTACTTCATAAGATTTGATGCTATAATGTGTTCGAGTAACTTGCAAGAGACACACGTAAGGGAAATGGTGCGGTAGTTAGATGGTACTGCACGATTGCCAGATTTGAAGAGAGGAACAACGTGGGCTATTGTCCATTCGGCGGGAACGATTGTTGTGTGAAAATTAAACAAAGTATCTACTGGAAAGAAATATGGTATTTATTAGTAGTTTGCTGTTGATTTGATCAACACCAGCTGAAGACGGTATTTTTGGTGACTTGATAAGGTTAGAAATACCCTCAGGGGTGATCTGAAGTACAGGCATCGTGTTTGAGATAGGAGGTAGCGCGGAGGCGATGACAGAAGTGCCATTAGGCGAAAATACGGAACAAAAATATTCATTGAGGGCATCAGCGCATTTTTCAGTACTTATAGGCATATTGTCGGGGCCAATAAGTTCTATAAGGCTATGTTTTGACTTATTGCTAAGAATACGCCAGAATTTAGTAGGGTTTCGACTGAAGAATAGCGAGTAAATCGGATGAAAAAAATTTATCTTTAGCGGCACTTAATGTTGAATATATTGTTTGGAACATAGCTGGTATCGTTGCCAGGCTTCCGGACTGTTAGTTTCATTGGCTTTCCTGTACAAGCGTATTTTTCTATTAAGGAGTGATTTTAGCTGCAGATTAAACCATGGGTGGTTAGAATCAGATTTGACAAGAATGTTAGGTATGTATTTATTTTTCAGGTTTAACATGATGTTCTTGTATATCTCCCAATTAGTATTAACTGAGCGGTTTAAGTACGAATTCTTAAAGTCTTGAAAAAATAATTTAATTCCCTGTTAAATGCTTCAAAATTGCCTCTTTTATAATCGGATATAAACTTTTTCGAGGGTGACCTTTTGATCACTGGCAGTGAAATCGAAATATGAATCAGATTATGGTCGCTTAATCCAGGAAGGAGAGTTAAGCCTTTTACATCGTCAGGATTGGATACTAACAGCAGATCAAGTGTATTATCGCCCCTTGTAGGGCACGTAATGATTTGATGGAGGTTGAAGTCCAGCGCTAAATTAATGAACTGTTTGGCTTCACTAGATGGCGAACCACTAAGTGTAGTCAACAGCGGCCATGAAATGTGTGGAAAGTTAAAGTCGCCGAAGAAGAAGACGGCAGCATTAGGAAACTGACATTTAACAGAATTAAGTGATGATTGGAGGCTGGCACAGAAAGTTGGAGGGTGATCGGGTGGGCGGTAACAGATACCAAAGACTGATTTGACAGTGTTGTTGGAGACAAGAACCCATGTTAGTTCTATTTCATCGTCGTGAAATAGAAGTGAAGATGACAGTGTGTTTTTGATGCCGATGAGCACACCTCCTCCTCGCCTGCCGTGGTGGTCATGACGGTACAGGGTCAAATTAAGATCTGCTGGAAATACTTCGTTATCAGAGATGTCATCGTGTAGCCATGTTTCTGTTAGTAAAACGATATCAGCAGTGATATCTTCAATGAAGCTGCATAATGAATACACGTTTGGGAATGATGCTGCCGATATTAGTAAATGCAATGTTGAAGTGCACACAAGATGACGCTGAGCAGTGGGGAGAAACATTGAAAGTTTGTTTTGTTCTGCGTCATTTTCCAGCTCAGAAAGACTTTGTGGTACACTATCTGCAGTAGTATCTGTAAGAGCGGCTGATGCACTTTCTGGTGGTAATTCTGTGCGGTTGTTTGTGCTTTCCATTACTGTGTCTGAAGCGGCGTCGTAGAAGTAACATTTTGAACCAACATGAAGTTTATCAAGCTGTAATTTAAAGGCACATTTTTTGGGTCGGATGAACTGCAACAATTTGGAACGTGCGAAACGTGTGACCGATGCGAAGTCTTCCCGTATGGCGTACTCTGTGTCTTTTAGTTTCCGGCCACATGCAAGGATGCTTTCTTTTGTTTTGTAGTTGACGAGCTTGATGATAATTGGGCGTTTTTTGCTATCCTGAAATTTACCAAGACGATGAGCTCGTTCTATATCCGTGGAATTTATTTCAACATTTAACTGAGTTGTGCAAAATTCAAGTATCATTTTCTGATTCCTTCCACGTTTATTTTTCCAGTCATTGAGGCCTAGGAAAAGAAGGTTATTTCGACGCATGCGATTATTCGCATCAATGTGTGCGGCTTTAAGAACTTCAAGTTCTTGTTTTATTTGACATGTTTCTTCCATTTCAGCACTGATAGTTGGTTCCGATTGTTTTAGTTCAATGAGGTTGATTCGATTACTCAGCGATGAAATCAGTTGTTCGTGGGCGGATTGGGCTGCTTTTATGTGAGACAGTTCTGTACGGAAAACGGTTTGGGCTTCTTCAAGGCGTTTAATGGAGGTGACTAGAGCAGCGATGTCAGGTTTAGGAGGGCCAGGATTTAGCTCTACATCACCCGAAAGCAATAAAAGCAACTCCGACAACATTTGGCATGCAATTGCATCAGAAAGCACAACAAGCATACTTCGGCATTTGAAATCGTAGGGGCACGACACCGCGACAAGGCATCGATTACTGGTTCGATATTCCTTATAACAGTGAAGGTAACAAACCTGGAACGATAGAAGGGCGTTCAGCATGTTGTGGCGGACGATGTCGTGCCCCGAGCTTCCTGCGTGCCTTTCCAGTATATGTACTCGGCGGTCCGGTCCCGTGACAGGTGACGTTGACGATGGGTGGTGTTGCCAGATGAAGACCAATTTGTGAGCCAGAACTGGAACTTCTGCCTTGCTCACGGTAATCAGCTGGTTATCGGGCGGCGATGCAAAGAATCCAAGGGGATCTTGATCCGTGGCGAATGATGACCGTTCATCGAAAGCGCGTGCATTTCCGATGACCCAGTGCGAGAAAGCCTGGAACGATAGAAGGGCGTTCAGCATGTTGTGGCGGACGATGTCGGGCCCCGAGCTTCCTGCGTGCATTTCCAGTATATGTACTCGGTGATCCGGTCCCGTGACAGGTGACGTTGACGATGGGTGGTGTTGCCAGATGAAGATCAATTTGTGAGCCAGAACTGGAACTTCTGCCTTGCTCACGGTAATCAGCTGGTTATCGAGCGGCGATGCAAAGAATCCAAGGGGATCTTGATCCGCGGCGAATGATGACCGTTCATCATTATCAATGTGCCGTGAATGGCGGCAACGAGGGGCGGACAGGGCCGGAGCAAGAGGGGCTTCGCCAGTAAAAACACTGTGATGCAAAAGTGCTTATAAACAAGGCATTCTTAATCTACACTTCAAGAGCCACGAGTTGATCGTTCGTGGATCGCCCTCCCTTGAGCCTGGCGTGGTAGCTCTCGCGAGAAGACCATTGTAGTCAAAGAAATACTTGTTTACTGTTTATCATCTTGTTGACAAGCTTGCAAAGGCAGCGTGGTAGAGCGATGGGACGGTAACTTGACCGGCACGACGGCTCCTTTCACCTCTCACGAAAGCCACAACAATGGCCTCCCGGCATCACCTTTGATTATGCCACGAAAGCCTTATCTTGATTTATAGTTAGAGGATTGTTAAAAAGAGTGACCGCGTGTAAATGTTGTATCATTGTATATGTAATGTTCTCTGGCCTGGAGATGATGGCTAACCCGTGTTCAGAGCAGCCCTAAACTCTTGTAGTGACAAGAGGGAGTTGTAAAAAGTCTGTGACTTGTTGTTGTCGTGTAGGGACTTCTTTTAAAAAGACGTTTTATCTTTCAGAAAATGTTTTGTGTAATGTTAAAACGGGATACCTTTTTGAAACTTTTGTGCAAGTGTGTTTGCTTTGTCATCGAGTGTGCCCCCAAAGGCAGGCTATTTCTGTGTTGTCCGTTAGGTTAACGCATTCAGGTCTGGCCAAATTCTGGCTCAAGGACTCCCAGGTTTTGGTATCCGTGTATCCAACCAGCATCCGAGCCAGGCAACGCCTCGTTACATGACCTCATGTCTGCCTGAGCATTACATTGACACCCGCAAGTGGGCCCTCGCGTGCGCTGTTGTTCAGTCACCAAAGTGATGCCCCACACAAAGACTCCCACATTGTCTTTCTTACCCCCCAGCCCTAGCTTTTACACCGTATATCTAGATTTGGTGGGGCCGCTTCCACCCTCTAATGACTGTCGATACATTCTGATAAATATTGACCGCGTAGTGGCTGGCCCGAAGCCGTGCCCATTCCGGACAGCACTGCAAAAACTAACAAAGAAAATTACACCATTATTCCAGTGGGGAACACTGGTGAGGATTCCAAGCATCATGGGGGTTCCGTGTTGTTCCATTGAGTTGCAGTTATGTTGAATGATGTGGTGTTTAGTTGCGCCAGAGGGATTCCGCGTCCGGGTCCACACCGGTGGCAAAGGCACGCGAGTACTGTTGTGTTACGGTGAGTAGGCGATTGTTCTCGAGGCGCCGAAACTCGTCCATCATGTTCTTGTCGATGTTGTCGTCTCTGTGGTAGAATAGGTAGTCTCCGTCAGCGTTGGTGAGGTAAAGGTTGTTGACGTTGGTGCACCGGCTGAGAGCAACGTACACGCCCTCCTCTTCGCAGCTTGTCTTCTTCTCCTTCTTCAGCAGTTGCCATACGGGAAGATGACGGTGGTTGAACACGAAGCTATCTAGTGAGGGAATTTTTTGGTTGGCCAATCCTTAGGGGCATCCTGCCACAATCATCATCACAGGCGCTGCGGACGGGGCACGAACGCGGAACATCCCCCCGAGCAAGAGATGCTTCGCACCTAAAAGAATCCGTTTCTTCGTGGGTGTGCCGTTTCGGCTGCCCGGTATTTTTGCCAAGTACGTAGGCAGGTAATTTGAATGTGCTCTATTAACGCACCTGAAGAACGCGCTGGGGACTAAACACTGCAGCACTATGCCGTACCGCCACTGTGCCAGTGCCATCATTATCGGTTCCATCAACAACTCAAGACTGCCCTCACTGGGGAAACCTGCATCGAGATCACTGGGTAGATCACACTCCCATAGTTCCTCTTAGCCTTGTTGACGTCATTAGTTGGTATCTGGGCTGTTCAGCGACAGAACCTGGCTACAGTGCACCCCTGTGGCTTCCTAGTGACTTATTCGTCATTCGTCCTTCCCTCCCCACAGCCGCAGTACCTTGAATGACTGCAGCACTGTATTTAGAACTTGCGCTCTTTCAAGCCTCAATCGCCGGCGTGGACCGTCTTTGTGCAACGTGACATTGAGTCTTCAACCCACATTTTCCTTAGGCGAGACGCTGTGAAGCCGCCCCTTACTCCACCTACGATGGATCTTACTGTGTCTTTAACAGGGTACTGAAGTCTGCGGCCCTCATCTTGAATGGCCGCGAAGAAGTGGTCTGGTTATACCACAGCAAGCCAGCCTACGTCGAGACACCACACAACGAACTCCGTTCAGGAGTCACAGGCGTAACCTCCGATCTGCCTGCATACAAATCAGCCCTCCCTTGCCTCGCCGCCATGTGAAATTCGGCGTCCTGTCTGTGCGGGGGCATTGTAGCCCCCCATTGGGCCCGTCACCCGGGGCGTATTGGCGCCGGCCCGAGTGGCATGTTCTTGGTGCGTCATCGGACCCCACGATTCCTGACAATACCATAAAATGTTTCAGGAAATTCTTTTTTTTTGCTGTTCAGATGTGTTTTCTGAAGGCACATCAGAGTTCGTTACTTGCCTTGCAGTAGCTCATACACATCATCAAGATTTTTGATAAGGGAATTTACAGTAGCATTGAAACGTGTTTTCCCACCAATTATTGCCCGGTTTGTAGCGACTGCAAATGTGTTAGCATGAGTACTTATGTATGATCTCTCAGCCATGACTCTTGTCTTTTTTGTATTATCTGGAGCTTTAGACAAGGCAACCCGTTTTTCCTCGCTGCGATGCCGCAGGAAGCGTCCAATTTTCACCACCTCATCCGCATCCTCACAGTACCCGACGGATCGGCATCTTGGACCTGGCATCCGTGCGGGGTGCTTTTCTAGGAACAGCCACCACCGGTGGGGTTGACAGAGGCGGTGCGGCTGAGGCGGGAGCCTCTCCGGTTCCCCCGTTACCATTTCGGTGCTCTCGGGTTTTGCTGTGGGCCGCTGGTGCGAAACGAAGAGTGCAGCACACACCCGAAAGGCACTGTTACACAGCAGCGGACTGAGCAAACGGTGTGGTTACCGCTTGGGTGGCAACCAAGAGGGAGGGTACAGGAAAGGACCAGATGAGTCGCGGTGACCTGACTAGGCGACAAAAACCACGCCTCGCTAAGCTTTCCGAAAAGATGTGTCAGCCTACCTCACCATGTCAAAAGAAGTGAACCTCTTCCGTGCCCCTGGGAGGGTGATGTTCTCCGTGACCCCACCATTGATGATTTGCTTTCCCCGGGATATTTCTTTTTTTGCTCGTGAGTACACCGTTGGGGTCCCTGGCAGTTGACACAGGTTAAGTTTGGTGATTCGTTGTTTTCAAACAAATGGGCATGCTGGCTGCCCTTCGCGCAGGTACCTTTGCCACGGCAGAGTTTGTACCATGCCCAAAACCGTGGCGCTTGAAGCAGTGCCCCCGGTACGAGGTGACGGGCCCTGGAAAACAATGTTTAAAGCTTCATTTATGGATTTTGGGTAACTGCATTGGTATAAAGTTAAGATATGTGTTAATTTGGGCCCTTTGTTTGTCATCGTGGCGTATCAATATGCCCTCAATAGTCTTGACGCCCTAATTTTTATGCATTCCAAAGGTCGGCATTGTTTTTTAATCAGATCTGCCTCAGAGATCACACCATTATAGCTTTCATGCTGCGATGGGGTATGATCCCCGATGTCGAGATCTCCAATGCGCGTTTGTTCCTAGAGGTTTTTGGTTGTTGCTGAGAGTTCACTTCAACCAGGACTACACCTGTACTGAGTTCTTTAGCGTGGTACTTCTTGCCAAAGACTCCTTTAAGAAATTTATAAATGAGGAATACTGCCAGGGGAGCAACCGGATTTGAGTTGTCGACAGATTCAACTATCAAAAATCCGGAAATAGCTATTGGCTTTGAGAAAGAAATTGTTGTAGGAGCGCAAATGAACATGCGGGGCGTACCCTTTTCAGGTCTAGATCATGCGTGGGGTCGCGTTCTCGAGTTATCATATGGCATAAAAAGAAAGCAGGGGACGCCGGTACGTTCTTCGCTCGGTTTACTTTTATTTTGAGACCGGTCACGGAGCTTCAGCCTTCTAAACCGACAGGGAGTCATGAGACGAAACTTGACTAGTGATCCTACGGCCAGCTTTTGTAGTTTCTTACCTTCCACCTATACACACCTCGCCATGGTTGGTACTATCTTATCATGGGGGTCGGGGTTTTGCGGTGACGCTAATACAGTCACCAGGACTACTTAAGGTCGCCCATGGGGAAAGGGTGGAGATTTTGCAAACAGAATAGCTTAAATGCCTTGTGTATGTGGGCCGTTACCAAGGTGCTTGGAACGGTAGAGAATGACTCCGCGGCAAGACAACAGAATTCCCACCAACCGGAAGTCGAAACGGGCTATGTCGTAAAGGGGCTCATCTTAGTGTAGGGCTTATCGTTTGAAGTTCTTTCAAAACACAAAACGACATTAGCAATTTACCGATTTCATTTGTGTTTGCTACAAGGAAAACGCACCAAAGTGATGTGAGATTTCTTGATTCTCAGGTGCCAGATACAGCAGCTGTGCACAGGCTTTTTGCAAGCACAAGCAATAACACCTCAGCTGCTGAAAGTTTACAATTGTATGAATGGCTTACCAACAAGAGCAGCTGCCAAAAATCTCCTACATGCTGACGGGCCACTTCTCTTGCGTAGACATAAGATGCTATGGAACTAAAGCGGCAAGACATTTTTTTTTTTTTGCGGAATGAATCTTCTTCACACTCAACAACGATGCGGACAAGCTGGAGTGACCTAACACAAAAGAATGATATGTAAAAGAAAGTGGCGAGAAAGGACTGTCCACGAATGTCCTCGAAAACGACTGCCCACGAACAGTGTCATTCGTCGATAACATGAATGCCAAAAAGCGCCCCTCACGCGAATATCTTAGGGATGGCATCAGCCGAACGGGCCAACGATTTTCGATTATTTCTTTTATTTCAACCCTCGCACAGAACTGAATGAGGGCCACGCAGGTGTCGGAAAATATTGCAGTGCATGCCAGCCAAGTACAATGACGAAAGAATTATTCCTTACACAAACACTGAAAATACGACAAAAATACATTTAAATAATTTGATGCACCGCTGCATACAGATTATCAGAAGGGAATGGACGGACGGAATTTTTTACGCGGAAAAAGCACATTCATGAGTCTTTGCTTGGGCGTGCAATAGATAAAATCTCCAAATTGCGGTATTGCTAATACCATAAATGCTCGGTAATTAAAACCAGGTTATGTCGAAATTTTTAACAATTCAAAATGATCGGCGCAGTTCAATCCGCAGGGCATTAGAGGCCATGTGTAAAACGACTCGTTAATTGGAACAGAAATTGACGCCTCTACGGATAATTCGAAGCGCGTGCCACCGAGCGTCATTGTGGACAAATACCAGGGTTAGCTTTTACTGCCGATCGATAGGTGGCAAGAACGGTTTTTTCGAGCATTGATCCTCGGTTCTTCGCGTGGTGCCTCCTTGTTATTCGAGCACGTCACATGCTGGAGAGAGTGATTTTGGGCGCTGGCGACAGGAAGGACTACGGCAATACTCTGCTCACTGTCAGCCATGCAGAGATTGGAAAATTACTACTAAAAAGTAAGTAAATTGCAAAGTTGAGATTCAGTTCATTTGTGGAACCCGACGTACAGGGCTTCAGCTGCAACGGCTCCCATCTTGGCTATCTGTACCAGACGTTGCTGACGCTGGCATCGAGGCGCCAACTGTCGGCGCTCATTAGCATCATGATCAACGGCTTCGCTTCGAACTCCTAGACGGCAGCAACCTCTTAATGAATTCAGCGTGCCTTGATGCCAGCGCCGCCTTACAGGGTGGAGATCCTATGAATGGTCCCGTGCCACGGCTATTGGATCAAAGAGCTACACACTTTGTTTTTTTTGTTCCCCGCAACACCCACCAACGTAAAACAGATAAGATGATTCCAAATTCTCCATAAACCGCGTTGGGGCGATAATTTCAGCGCGTTTTTGATGCAATAAATGCTGCGGCGCCAGCGATTGACCCAATATGGCGGCACCAGTGTATACGGCGAATTCGTGAATTTGGGCACCCTAATTGAAAAAGGTAGTTGGAAAGAGATAAGGCGTATTCGTAGACCTACTTGCTCTTGAATTCATAGTGCTGTGGTCCGAGAGCGTTGTACCTCTTTGCGGCGAGAGAGTTCGTAGCTCGAATGCGGGCGCAGCCGCGTCATAGAAACGTTTTCTGCGCTGTCATATGCGTGACGGATGTGCCGCCGAAGAGATCTTTGGGTACCAGCGCATAAAACGCTTTCGTGTTAGAAAACAGTACACTGGCTGGGCAAGAAAAATGAAGATAAAAAGAGTGCGGGGATGAAGAAGCGAATGTAGCCTTGGTTAGGCGAAAAGTCATATAAACTCGCGAAAATCTGCCGTCACTCACTTAGCGGAGAGGCCATTTCTGGTGTGGACACCATGCCAAACTGAGAGAAAAATTTGTTGTTGAAAAGTTTCTATCTATTACTCTACCTTCGTGACAATTGTCAAAAAGATAAGCGCAGTCTATCCTGATGTATGCATAGTGAGATAATGTAGCTGCCTATGTTTTGTTTGCAGTATATGTTCCTTTTCCGCTATCCAGGCCTACATAGGGACATGTCTCTCACCATGGCTAGTGTGGTCTTATTCTTTTTACAGTGAAAGCTTTTTGGTGTCACCGATGACTTTGTCTAAATCTAACCCATTTAATCATAGACAGGTTGTTCAACCGGAAAAGTACTAGCTGATAAGATATCTGGACACACGGGACATGTATGAAACCTGGTTTCTATTGTGTCAGATTGTGTCTCCATGTCCGGTGCTGTTCCTTATAGGAATATCACTGCTCACATTATGGAGGACGGTGATAGCTATCGACCGATTGTAGATATCCTGTAGCTTTTTATGTAATACTCGTCTGCATCCTGATTTCGCAACCTCTTAACGATTCGTGAAGTTTCGGCCGAGACAAAAGTTTTCTCATAATATTCCGCGCATATTACAAGTATATGCGGCGTGTTTCTTTACCATCTGATTGATCGTGTGAATATGGTTCGTTGTTGAATAGGATTTATAAAGCGTAGCTTGTTCTTTAGCTGGACTGAAATATAAGGTGGCAGAAATTCGTTATAGATTTTCTTCGTAACCTTGTAGACGGCTTACAGAAAGCTCAGCGGCCTGTAATTTTAACATGAAAGTATTCTATTCCTTGATACACCAATATTTCGCTGACGTCATATCCGCCACGGTAATGTTGTTAACAAAAAAAGCGGCCTGTAAAGGATACACCTCCGCCCACGGGTCTTCTTGCGGGGAAGCAACCTTCAGTACTATAGAGTACGTTAAACTGAGGGTTGTTCATTTTCATTTTTCTATATTAACACGAAAGTGTTTTATGCCGGTATACATCAAGATTTCACTGACGTCATATCTGTCATGGAAATGACGCTAGTACACCTTTGCCTGAAGCGACCCGCAAGCAGGACCCCGCTTACCCGCAAATCATGCTCAGCTGCACATTTCGCTGAAAATTTAATTTTGGTGTTTTACCAATTCCTTTGGCAGAGGAATCAACCATGTTTTTTACGTCCTACATGTCATCTTTCTATGAATAAGTATGATGTTCGTGTTCTTCCAAGGTTTCGGTACACTCGAATTGATTAGGCCTTGCTATTTATATTTGAGCAGTTTTTCTTCACGATTTGAAGGGCATCATTCGGGAGGTCTCCTGTTATCTGATCCTTACAAGGGCTTTGTCTACTTGCATTTCATTCGAAGCTTTTGTTATTCGGTCGTTGCTGTTGGGATTTTTATCTCCTATCAATACATCCCAGTTTGGTGTTATTCTGGAATACGGGCTACTGTACAGGTCTCTATACAACTCCTAAGCTACTATAATTATTTTATACCTATTTGCCAATGACATTGCCTTACCCGCCTTTAATTGCGTACGCCTGCTTTTTCCCATGCATAGACGCATCTTCATTGCTCTTAGGCTGCCACCGTTGTTTCCAGTATTCTAAATCCTCTCCATATTACACTTCCGTGTGTCAGCTGTCTTACACTCATTAACTTGGAAAGCTTCGGTACTTTTTTTCTGTCAGCTAGGTAGGTATATTTTGATGCTTTGACATTCCTGAATAAACATTTCGCCTCCTGGTACAGTTGCCACTGTCCTGTCCAGCGATCCTACCTCAGAATTCTACTGCAAACAACGTGATAATGCGTTTAGGTTGTCGCTGGCTTCCTGGGTCATGAACACTGCTTCCCCGGTGACAGCTATCGGTTCGGCAGGTTGATGCTGAATTGTTCAGCTTTCTGTCTTACTGTGCGCTCATTGATCGTGACGGTGCCTGCTAAAATTTACCCTAATTCTAGATCCTAACATACTTGTGTCACTGCACTTTAACCTTCCGGGCGATTCCACATCTTGCAGGATGCCACGATGATCACATACTATGGAGTCTTTTCAGTTTGCCCCCCATTCCGCCGCCTGCAAGTCCGCTTCCGGCTTGCCCGTTTGCAGAAGAAGTTATTCGTGGTGTGTTGATTATTCCGTTCTGCAAACTCTGCTGATAAGCCCCCTCCCCTCTGTAATTTCTACAATTCACACCATAGTTCAGAACTGCCTTGTGAACTGACTGCTTCCTTGCCAACTTTGGAATTTAAGTCTTTGTGATGAATGGCAACGTGAGTGATTGGCCGCGAAAGTGAGGTAGCAGAACGACAGCGACGATGACGAGGGCCACGGGGCCGTGATCGCGAGGGCTCGAATGACGACGGCTGTAAGGCAAGCGGCGGAACAAGGCGCGGTCTGCGGGAAACGACCCAGTGAGACGCCTGGGCCACCTTGAGCGGGACCGCGCTACCCTCCGCCAACGCTCGGGAGCCCATCTAGGCACCGTCATCGCGGTGCTTCTGCCCCAATTGCTGACGCTCCGTTCCGGCTGTCGGGCGCTGCTGCTCCTGCTCTTTGAGCCGCTTGTATCACATCACGACGGAACGCAAGCTGACTTTGCTCATCGGGCATTGCTCGAACCTTGCGAACTGGGAGAGACTATTTCCGAACTGTTGATTGTGCTCCCGTGTGACACCAACCCTGTCGTGTTATAACGTCCCAGCGTCTACTGTCCTGTGCTTGTCCTTAGTCCTCTTAATATAGTCTTCGGCGTGATAACCAGTGTTCAACTCTGCCTGCGTGGTCCTTGGCGCTATCCTAACTAAAGTTACGATCGTGAGAGACTATTTCCGAACTGTTGACTGTGCTCCCGTGTGACACCCAAGCCTGTCCCGTCTATAACGTCCCAGCGTCTGCTGTCCTGTGCTTGTCGTTAGTCCTCTTTCATATAGTCTTCAGCGTGATAACCAGGGTTCAACTCTGCCTGCAGGGTCCTTGGCCCATCATAACAAAAGTGGCGAGCCCACCAGGATCCACCCATAACATCTGCAGAAGTTGAGTGCTGTGAGAACACGTCAATGAAGACTAGCATGGATGTGGAGAAGCTAGTGGCGATCGGGACGCAGCTGGGTCTCTCAGGACTGGAACTTCGCCAGTGGATCGACACCCAGCGGGCGGAGCAGCGTGCAGAGAGGGCAGCTGAAAGAGAGGCACTCCGTGAAGCCACACAACGCGAAAAAGTGGGACGGCGAGAAGCTGCCGAGATAGCCAAGGAAGCTGCCGAGAGGGAATTGCGAATCCTGGAGTTATCTTCAAAAAGGGCCGCAAAACACCACCACCGTTACTGCCGGGAACGCAACGAACACAAATGTGCCCTTCGGGAATCCGCAGAAGCTCCTGCCCTGTTTGATGAGAGACGCGATGACTACACGCGTACTTGCAGCGCTTCGAGCGCGTGGCGACTGGGCAAGGGTTGCCGCTGGAAAAATGGGTCGTCTGCCTCAGTATGTACTTGTCTGGTGAAGCGCTGACCGTGATTGGCAGTATGACCGCAGAGTACTCGCTTGACTACACCAAGTTCAAGAAAGCGCTGCTCCAGCGGTTCCGATTCACGGCAACGGCGCACGAGGAGCAATTTCAGAAAGCCCGGGCTGAAGTTGGCGAGACGGGAAAGCAGTTTGCGGCGAGGCTCTCGAGCTACTTCGATCATTGGGTGGAAATGGCCAAATTTCCAAGACCTACGAATTTATCCGCGATTTGTTAATCTCGGAACAATTCTACACGTTGTTTCCACCGACACTCGTCGCCTTCTTGAAGGAACGCGAGTTTGCCACCCTGGATGCCTTGGCAGACGTCACGGACCGTTTCCTGGAGCAGGAGAAGTTTGGGAACTTAGGGAAGCTTCCAACTGACGCGCCAGACATTACGAAGGGTGCAGCCATACACACGGGGAAAGGAAACACAGAAGTGTTCTTAGGCGATCGTCCTGGACAACGCACGCAAGTCTGTGCAGTGTGACCAAAGAACATTAAAACTGCTCCAAGCATGGCTGCCCAGTTGGCAGTTCCGACAATTGTCGAAGCGGGTCAGGAGACCAAGACACAGTGATCGCATGTGCCATTTACGAGCCTCCAAAGAGAGTCTCGAAAACCAAGTTCCACAGGGGCCAGATGTTCGGCACAACTGGACGTGGTTCCAACTATATTTACACCAGCGGTAGAAATTCACCGTTTCTCGTCAAGGGAACGCCATGTCACACGTCCTGACCGGCAAAGAAGAAGGACATGGAAAGCGAGGCAGGCTTTTCCAAACAAACATTTATCGCTAGCACATACCTATACACCCGAAGCACAGCAAACAGTTGCACACGAACTAATAAACTAACGACACTCCACAATAAATTATCTACAATGACAAGACAGATCTACCGTCAATATCTGGATGTTTCGATATGAGGGTTCATTAGGCACAAGGCCTACCCATGTCAATGGCGCTTACGTGAGAGTCACAGTATTGCAGTAAAGAGATGTTGCCCCCTTGCGGAAGTAGCGATGTTATGCTACCGACGTACGTGCGACCCGGTTCGTGAAGTTTGCCGTTTGTAGGTAATAACTCTGTGTTGTCGTCGTAATGTGTGACTCGATTCCTATAACTTGCCCTCGTGGTCTTGTGTCGGCGTCACCGTTGTGGGGACCATCGTGTCGTAGGACGACGGTGCGATGCCGCTTCCCGAATGCACGCGCCCGTCGCCGGTGGAGCCGCCAAGGCGTGGGTTGGCGCAGCGTCGGGAGATCGGAGCCGAAGCGTCGTCGGCTCGCTCCCGCCCAGGCTTGTTTGGCGACGTCGGTGCCTTGGGTAGCGTCACCCCAGGCTTCGCTCATCGGAGCCCGATGTCTTCTTCCGCCCCTGCCTCGATCTCTCCGCTTCCTCCTCAACTTCTTTCCTTGATCTCCTTCGGCGTCGTTGCGGGGATTGTCCTTGACTCATGACACTACCCCCCTCTTCAAGAGTTTTTTTCCAAAAAACTTCTTTCCAACCTCTCTCAGGAAGGCCAGCAGTCACTAAGTCCACAGCCGCTGTTCACTTATCACGCAGTCGTTGTTCACCATCACATTGTTCTGCCTCACATTGTTCACCATCACGCACTCACTGTTCATCATCGGCGTCACCATTGTTCACCATCACTTTTTTATCACCGTGCACTTCACTGATGTCGCGCACTATTCCCGTTCTGTTCACACAATGTTAAGTAATGTCCCAACCAACCTACCAGCGTCTCTCCCACACCACGTTACTCATACCGTTCGATGACAACAGATTACCACCCATTAACACTTCTCTAAATAGGTCATAAAAATGGTACTCTGCTGTTCTGTTTTGGCCTCTGTATAACCTCTGCCCCTGAGCAGTCCACTTGATTGTCCAAAGACGTCGCTCTGTCCTGAGGACAAAGTTTCTTTCCGCAGCCATAGGCACTTTTGAAGGAACCTTACTACACCATTCTGGCGTGGTACTGTTCACGCAGGCATGCGGAGAGGCAGGACACCTCAGTCTCAGTAACGAATATTTTGGATACTTCTAACCACAGAAGTCAGGTGTACCGGGGGCCACCAGTCTTCCCTCTCCGATGTATTCTCAGCCTGGTGACCTCCATGCGGCTGGTTTGCTGCCGTGACACACTCATAGCGTTCATGTCCCTGCGACTGGACTCCCACCGTACCACAACCACAACATTCAATGCCTGGCGCTTCAAACTCGGCTTCCTCCTCAGTTAGCGGCTGAAAGCCTTTTTGTTTCTTCTATATTTCGTGCGCACTGCTCACTGCATGCGATGCGCGTGTCTTGCCTTCCACGTGCGGCGAGTTCAATTCTTTCTGTTGATTTGTAACTTTCTAGGACGAGGCGCAGCTTTGACCCTAGCCGTTGTATATCTTCTTGCAATATTGTCTTTTTCTGCCTTAAACGCCTGCTGCTCTCTGTGACTCTCTTTCTCGACTATCTTAAACGCCTGCTCTTTGTTCAAACCGTGCGTTTGAACTAATGTTAGAAATTTTCCCAATCCATTCTTCCAAGCAGCTAAGAGCGTGACTGGGCCAATCATGGCAGTTATTCCGCCACTATCCTGGCAGGCTCGCCAAATATTTTGTCACGCGTCCTGACCGGCAGAAGAAGGACATGGGAAAGCGAGGCAGGCTTTGCAAACAAAGCTTTTTCGCAAGCCCATACCTACACACCCGAAGCACAGCAAACAGTTGCCCACGAACTAATAAACTAACGAACACTCCACAATAAATTATTACAATGAGAAGACAGATCTACCGTCAATATCTGGATGTTTTGATATGAGGGTTCATTAGGCACAGGGCCTACCCATGTCAATGGCGCTTACGTGAGAGTCACAGTATTGCAGTAAAGAGATGCTGCCCCCTTGCGGAAGTAGCGATATAATGCTACTGACGTACGTGCAACCCGGTTCGTGAAGTTTGCCGTTGTAGGTAATAACTCTGTGTTGTCGTCGTAATGTGTGACTCGATTCCTATAACGTTGCCCTCGAGGTCTTGTGTCGGCGTCGCCGTTGTGGGGACCGTCGTGTCGTAGGACGACGTTGCGATGCCGCTTCCCGAATGCACGCGCCCGTCGCCGCTGGAGCCGCCAAGGCATTGGTTGGCGCAGCGTCGGGAGATCGGAGAAGAAGCGTCGTCGGCCCGCTCCCGCCCAGGCTTGTTTGGCGACGTCGGTGCCTTGGGTAGCGTCACCCCAGGCTTCGCTCATCGGGAGCCCGATGTCTTCTTCCGCCCCTGCCTGTTGTTCCTAGACGAGTGCTAGAAAATTCGCCAGCGTGCTCCGAGACACTGGAAGTGATACAGCCATCGTCTGCCGAGGTATGGTCGACGACGATTGCTTGACTGGGATGACACGCCGAGTTGTTCTTCTTGACGGCTCCGTCCAGGAAACTCTCAGAAGCAAAAATCCAGGTCCACGCGCCGCATTTGGTGGGAGAGATTATCGCAGCCTACATGAGTCGTCCCATCTACGACCTGATTCTCGGCAATATTCCAGGAGTCAGGGAGCCTCACCAGCCAGATCATGACTGGGAGTATGAAGTTGCTGGCAACAGGGAAACACCGAAGAGTAGCCTGGGACGAACACTGCGTTCGGAGCCTTGCTATCTCATTTCCGCCGTTGCAAGGACTGAACGACCGCATACTACACGTTCAACGTGCCACCGCCTTCGTGCACTCCTTTCAACCGAGATCGACTACCCCAAGAGAAACGCAAAGACTACACTTTGAAGTCCTGTCCGAAAAGTTGGGAGGGAGTCTCGGTCCGCCCGAGGTCACCGCTACACTTTCTCGAAAGCGAAGGCCTCTCCTCGCACTTCCCCGAGGGGGAGAGTGTGTAAGTGCGAATGCACGGTTGCATTCGCACTTAAAAGAAAGATGCATTTATTCACAGACACCTATTTGTGTTGTCGTTGTACTTGATTGGTAGAAGGATCGCTTTGTGGTCCGTGAAATGGACCGTCAAAGGGTCCTGGAGGACGGTGCAGACTTGGCAGGACGAGGAGCGCGCGCACCCGCAGCTGTTGCTATGCGGACTACGGCGGCGGACGATTCAGGCTCGCTTAAGAAGTGCATTCGCACTTAAAAGGAAGCGTTTTACATAGTTATCTCAGCTTTGAAATTTCGTGTCAGTACTCCTTTAAGCGGGTGCATTAGCCCTTCTCACGCCCGATTCCTGGTCAATCCCTCACGTGGGTATGTGCCATGAGGAGGCGCCCAACACCTGCAGTCACTGAGCGGAGAGAGGAGGAGGAGAGTAGCGCGTGCCCATCTCCCCCTGTTGCTAGGGAAGACGAGGAGGAAGACGAGGAGCGCGTGCACCCGCAGCTGTTGCTATGCGGACTACGGCGGCGGACGATTCAGGCTCGCTTAGGAAGTGCATTCGGGCTTAAAAAAGAATCAGTCATTAGCTCGCCAACTTTGCAACACCAAGGGTAACCACCGCGACAGTTCGTTAAATATTTGGCGCAGCCGTGACATTTCGTTACATAGACGGCGCAAGCACGCGGGCTTCAATGAGCTGGAATTGGCGAATTGATAACAATTTTAAAGACAGGAATCTGTTGCAGAGAGGTTTGTTAAACCCAGGTTAACTGAATAAACGATGTGCAGCATAGGACAACCCTTGAAGTACGCCGTTCTGCTGCACATGAACGTGTAACGGTACTGAACCGACACTGACGCGGAATGTCCTATCATGCATGTAACCAATGTAACTGGCATGAGAGTTCAACATGCGACTATACACACCGAATCACTTCACGTCACCGAGGGTCCCGCAATGCAAACCGTGTCATACGGCTACTCGAGGTAAAAAAATCCCGCCATCTCCACGAAGTGAATGATGACGAGTGGGACGAAGCTAAAATGCAAAACCGTGAAACATTGGCCCACACATCATATAAAGACTCGAGATGTCAAGCTTTCCACCGCTCCGTTGACGAGCCCGTCGACGACGTGGATGTTTGCGGTGATTATGTAGGGCTTGTTTGGGACGATGAGAATATCCTCGGGTAAGTAGGCGAATTCAGTGTCTGACATTTTAGCCACCTTGGCCGTCGCCTTCTCCGGAGCGTCTTGTGTCACGTACCCCCGGTAAGTGTCTTCAGCTTGGAGGCGACAAACGACAGCCTCTTCTTCCTCTCCTCCTTGTTGGGTAGCAATGAACGCGTTGAACGCTTTGACCTCTTCGGCCAAGCTTTCGTTTGCCAATTGCTAGGGGGATCCTGCCACAATCATTATCAATGTGCCGTCAATGGCAGCAACGAGAGGCGGGACAGGGCCGGTACAAGAGGGGCTTCGCCCCTAAAAACACTGTGATTCAAAAGTGCTTTCACACGAAGGCATTCTTAATCTACGATTCAAGAGCGAGGAGTTGATCGTTCGTGGATCGCCCTCCCTTGAGCCGGCGTGGTAGCTCTCGCGAGAGGACCATTGTAGTGAAAGAAATACTTGTTTACTGTTTATCATCTTCTTGACAAGCTTGCAAAGGCAGCGTGGTAGAGTGATGGGACGGTAACTTGACCGGCACGACGGCTCCTTTCACCTCTCACGAAAGCCACAACAATGGCCTCCCGGCATCACCTTTGATTATGCCACGAAAGCCTTATCTTGATTTATAGTTAGAGGATTGTTAAAAAAGTGACCACGTGTACCTGTTGTATCATTGTATATGTAATGTTGTCTGGGCCTGGAGATGAGGGCTAACACGTATTCAGAGCAGACCTAAACTCTTGTAGTGAAAAGAGGGAGTTGTAAAAAGTCTGTGACTTCTTGTTGTCGTGTAGGGACTTCTTTTCAAAAGTGGTTTTATCCTTAAGAAAAGTGTTTGTGTATTGTCAAAACAGGACACGTTTTGAAACTTTTGTGCAAGTGTGTTAGCTTTGTCATCGAGTGTGCCTCCAAAGGCAGGCTATTTCTCTGTTGTCGATTGGGTTAACGTATCCGGGTTCATACCTAGTGTGTGCTGTGCATGAACTTATTGCTGTTACGAAGGTCGGCCAACTATCACATTTTGTTTAAGGGTGCACGTGCCTACACAAAGCCTTTAGGTTTTATGTTGTGGAGTGCCTACGAAAGACCCCCCACGCCTGGTTCTTGGCATCTGGCGCTTGCCTACATTGCTTATTGCACCATGGCTTCCTTGGATTGTGCGGATCACCGGAGGCCTGCAAAATAAACTTTTAGCAAAGGCGAGTAGTTGGGTAGCTTCTTCGTGTGTATCTGTTTATGGATGTGTAGGCAGTTTAGATGATTTTGTAAATGTATTCCATATCCCTCTTATTACATTGAACGTATTATGGGAAGATGAAAGACTTAGCGCCTTTGATTGTAAATGATTCCAAGGTAGAGAAGTGGTCACTACCATATGTATTCGTGTTGAAAGAGACAAAAAGAGCACTACCGATCTGATACCCAAGACAAGGTATGAATAATGTTGTACGCTAAATTATGTTATTTAAACTGGTAGTTTAGAGTATTTAAATTGGCTGTTTCTTCTGTATAGGCATGCTTCTGGTGATGTTTTAAATTTTTTCAGGTAGACCATCTCGGGTTCACTGCGAAAAGAGGCGGAAAGAGGATTCTGTTTATTCAGGTCGCGTGTCAGGATTAAAGGTTGAGGCAACTGGTCAACCAGGCTCTCGATATCACAGCTCGAGAGCTGGAATCCAGGAGGGATGCAAGGAAAGCATACACTTATTAGTATAATAAATATATTTTCAACGAACTGAAACCGCTTCAAGGATGGTGTTTAAGGCGATGGTAATATATGCCAAATATTTTCGAACGACAATGGCCACATGGTCAAAGGAGTGTCCGCGTCGACCTTTTTATCTGGTAATTAATTACTCTAGCACCCCTTCCTCACCGCTATCAGCCATCAACCTTCGGCGCTCAGGCTCTCTTCGTCCTGATGATACCTAGCGCTTGCGGGACGTCACCGTCGTACAGTTCCGCTTGCCTAAAGTCTGGCTCAAGGACTCCCCGGTTTTGGTATCCCTGTAGCCAACCAGCATCCGAGCAAGGCAACGCCTCGTTACATGACCTCATGTCTGCCTGAGCATTACATTGACACCCGCAAGTGGGCCCTCGCGTGCGCTGTTGTTCAGTCACCAAAGTGATGCCCCACACAAAGACTCCCACATTGTCTTTCTTACCCCCCAGCCCTAGCTTTTACACCGTGAATCTAAATTTGGTGGGGCCGCTTCCACCCTCTAATGACTGCCGATACATTCTGACAAATATTGACCACGTAGCTGGCTGGCCCGAAGCCGTGTCCATTCCGGACAGCACTGCAAAAACTAACAAACAAAATTACACCATCTTTCAGTGGGGAACCCTGATGAGGATTCGAAGCATCATGGGGGGTCCGTGTGGTTCCATTGAGTTGCAGTTATGTTGAGTGATGTGGTGTTTAGTTGCGCCAGAGGGAATTCCGCGTCCGGGTCCACACCAGTGGCAAGGGCACGCGAGTACGTTGTGTTACGGAGAGTAGGCGGTTGTTCTCGAAGCGCCGAAACTCGTTCATCATGTTATTGTCGATGTTGTCGTCTCTGTGGTAGAATCGGTAGTCTCCGTCAGCGTTGGTGAGGTAAAGGTGGTTGACATTGGTGCACCGGCTGAGAGCAACGTACACGCCCTCCTCTTAGCAGCTTTGTCCTCTTCTCCTTCTTCTTCAGCAGTTGCCCTACGGGAAGATGACGGTGGTTGAACGCGAAGCTATCTCGTGATGAATTCTTTGGTTGGCTAATCCCTAGGGGCATCCCATCACAATCATCATCACAGGCGCTGCGGACAGGGCACGAACGCGGAACACCCCCCCGAGCAAGAGATGCTTCGCATCTAAAAAATTCGTTTCTTCGTGGGTGCGCCGTTTCGGCTGCTCGGGTTTTGTTACCCCGAACGCAGGCAGGTAATTTGAATGTACTCTTTTAACGCACCTGAACCACGTGCTGGGACTAAACACTGCCGCACCATGCCGTACCATCACTGTGCCAATGGCATCATTGATCGGTTCCATCAACAGCTCAAGACTGCCCTCACTGCGGACCTGGATCGAGATCACTGGGTAGATCACACTCCCATAGTTCCTCTTAGCCTTGTTGACGTCATTAGTTGGTATCTGGGCTGTTCAGCGACAGAACCTGGCTACAGTGCACCCCTGTGGCTTCCTAGTGACTTATTCGTCCTTCGTCCTTCCCTCCCCACAGCCGCAGTACCTTGAATGACTGCAGCACTGTATTTAGAACTTGCGCTCTTTCAAGCCTCAATCGCCGGCGTGGACCGTCTTTGTGCAACGTGACATTGAGTCTTCAACCCACATTTTCCTTAGGCGAGACGCTGTGAAGCCGCCCCTTACTCCACCTACGATGGATCTTACTGTGTCTTTAACAGGGTACTGAAGTCTGCGGCCCTCATCTTGAATGGCCGCGAAGAAGTGGTCTGGTTATACCACAGCAAGCCAGCCTACGTCGAGACACCACACAACGAACTCCGTTCAGGAGTCACAGGCGTAACCTCCGATCTGCCTGCATCACAAATCAGCCCTCCCTTGCCTCGCCGCCATGTGAAATTCGGCGTCCTGTCTGTGCGGGGGCATTGTAGCGCCCAATTGCGGCCCTGTCAGCCGGGGTATTGGCGCCGGCCATCAACGACGATAATACAAATACTAACGAGTGGCATGTTCTTGGTGCGTCATCGGACCCCACGATTCCTGACAATACCATAAAATGTTTCAGGAAATTCGTTTTTTTGCTGTTCAGATGTACTTCCTGCAGGCACATCAGAGTTCGCTACTTGGCCTGCAGTAGCTCATACACATCATCAAGATTTTTGATAGGGAATTTACAGTAGCATTGAAACGTGTTTTCCGCACCAATTATTGACGGTTTGTAGCGACTGCAAATGTGTTAGCATGAGTACTTATGTATGATCTCTCAGCCATGACTCTTGTCTTTTTTGTATTATCTGGAGCTTTAGACAAGGCAACCCGTTCTCCTCGCTGCGATGCCGACAGGAAGCGTCCAATGTTCACATCCTCATCGGCATCCTCACAGTACCCGACGGATCGGCCATCTTGGACCTGGCATATTTGCGGGTGCTCTTTCTAGGAACCGCCACCACCGGTGGGGTTGGCAGAGGCGGTGCGGCTGAGGTGGGAGCCTCTACCGGTTCTTCCGTCACCATTTCTGTGCCCTCAGTTGTTCTGTGGGCCATTCGAGTGAAACGAAGAGTGCAGCACACACCCGAAAGGCACTGTTACACAGCAGCGGACTGAGCAAACGGTGTGGTTACCGCTTGGGTGGCAACCAAGAGGGAGGGTACAGGAAAGGACCAGATCAGTCACGCTGACCTGGCTCGGCGACAAAAACAAGGCCTCGCTCTCCTTCCCGACAAGCTGTGTCAGCCTACCTCACCATGTCGAAAGAAGTGAACCTCTTCCGTGCCCCTGGGAGGGTGATGTTCTCCGTGACCCCACCATTGATGATTTGCTTTCCCGGTATATACTTTTGATTTGCTCGTGAGTACACCGTGTGGGGTCCCTGGCAGTTTTCACAGGTTAAGTTTTAGGATTCGTTGTTTTCAAACAAATGGGCATGCTGGCTGCACTTCGCGCAGGCACCTTTGCCACGGCAGTAGTTTGTACCATGCCCAAAACCGTGACGCTTGAAGCAGTGCCCCCGGTACGAGGTGTACGGCCGTGGAAAACAATGTTTAAAGCTTACATTTATGGATTTTGGGTAACTGCATTGGTTAAGATAAGATGTTTACTGGCCATTTGTTTGTCATCGTGGCGTATCAATATGCCCTAATAGCCTTGACGCCCTGATTTTGTTAGGCATTTCGAAAGGTCGGCATGATATTTTTAATCAGATCTGCCTCAGAGATCACACCATTATAGCTTTCATGCTGCGATGGGGTGTGATCCTGATGCCGACATCTCTAATGCGCGTTTGTTCCTAGAGGTTTTTGGTTGTTGCTGAGAGTTCACTTCAACCAGGACTACACCTGTACTGAGTTCTTTAGCGTGGTACTTCTTGCCAAAGACTCCTTTAAGAAATTTATAAATGAGGAATACTGCCAGGGGAGCAACCGGATTTGAGTTGTCGACAGATTCAACTATCAAAAACCCGGAGTTAGCTATCTGGATTTGGGAAAGAAATTGTTGTAGGAGCGCAAATGAACATGCTGTGCGGACCCTTTTCAGGCCTAGATCATGCGTGGGGTGGCGTTTTCTTGTTATCATAATGCATAAAAAGAAAGCAGGGGACGCCGGTACTTTCTTCGCTCGGTTTACTTTTATTTCGAGACCGGTCACGGAGCTCTCGGCCTTCTAAACCGACAGGGAGATCATGAGACGTAGCTTGACTAGTGATCCTACGGCCAGCTTTTGTAGTTTCTTACCTTCCACCTATACACACCTCGCCATGGTTGGTACTATCTTATCATGGGGGTCGGGGTTTTGCGGTGACGCTAATACAGTCACCAGGACTACTTAAGGTCGCCCATGGGGAAAGGGTGGAGATTTTGCAAACAGAATAGCTTAAATGCCTTGTGTATGTGGGCCGTTACCAAGGTGCTTGGAACGGTAGAGAATGACTCCGCGGCAAGACAACAGAATTCCCACCAACCGGAAGTCGAAACGGGCTATGTCGTAAAGGGGCTCATCTTAGTGTAGGGCTTATCGTTTGAAGTTCTTTCAAAACACAAAACGACATTAGCAATTTACCGATTTCATTTGTGTTTGCTACAAGGAACACGCACCAAAGTGATGTGAGATTTCTTGATTCTCAGGTGCCAGATACAGCAGCTGTGCAACGGTCTTTTGTGCAAGCACAAGCAATAACACCTCAGCTGCTGAAAGTTTACAATTGTATGAATGGCTTACCAACAAGAGCAGCTGCCAAAAATCTCCTACATGCTGACGGGCCACTTCTCTTGCGTAGACATAAGATGCTATGCAGCTAAACCGGCAATACATTTTCTTTTTTTGCGGAATGAATCTTCACCACCCTGAAGAACAATGCGGACAAGCTGGAGTGACCTAACACAAAAGAATGATATGTAAAAGAAAGTGGCGAGAAAGGACTGTCCACGAATGTCCTCGAAAACGACTGCCCACGAACAGTGTCATTCGTCGATAACATGAATGCCAAAAAGCGCCCCTCACGCGAATATCTTAGGGATGGCATCAGCCGAACGGGCCAACGATTTTCGATTATTTCTTTTATTTCAACCCTCGCACAGAACTGAATGAGGGCCACGCAGGTGTCGGAAAATATTGCAGTGCATGCCAGCCAAGTACAATGACGAAAGAATTATTCCTTACACAAACACTGAAAATACGACAAAAATACATTTAAATAATTTGATGCACCGCTGCATACAGATTATCAGAAGGGAATGGACGGACGGAATTTTTTACGCGGAAAAAGCACATTCATGAGTCTTTGCTTGGGCGTGCAATAGATAAAATCTCCAAATTGCGGTATTGCTAATACCATAAATGCTTCGGTAATTAAAACCAGGTTATGTCGAAATTTTTAACAATTCAAAATGATCGGCGCAGTTCAATCCGCAGGGCATTAGAGGCCATGTGTAAAACGACTCGTTAATTGGAACAGGAATTGACGCCTCTACGGATAATTCGAAGCGCGTGCCACCGAGCGTCATTGTGGACAAATACCAGGGTTAGCTTTTACTGCCGATCGATAGGTGGCAAGAACGGTTTTTTCGAGCATTGATCCTCGGTTCTTCGCGTGGTGCCTCCTTGTTATTCGAGCACGTCACATGCTGGAGAGAGTGATTTTGGGCGCTGGCGACAGGAAGGACTACGGCAATACTCTGCTCACTGTCAGCCATGCAGAGATTGGAAAATTACTACTAAAAAGTAAGTAAATTGCAAAGTTGAGATTCAGTTCATTTGTGGAACCCGACGTACAGGGCTTCAGCTGCAACGGCTCCCATCTTGGCTATCTGTATCAGACGTTGCTGACGCTGGCATTGAGGCGCCAACTGTCGGCGCTCATTAGCATCATGATCAACGGCTTCGCTTCGAACTCCTAGACGGCAGCAACCTCTTAATGAATTCAGCGTGCCTTGATGCCAGCGCCGCCGCACACAGTGGAGGCTGTTGGATCAAAGAGCTACACACTTTGTTTTTTTCGTTTCCCACAACACCCACCAACGCGAAACAGATAAGACGATTCAGACTTCTCCAGTAAACCGCGTTGGGGCGATAATTTCAGCGCGTTTTTGATGCAATAAATGCTGCGGCGCCAGCGATTGACCCAATATGGCGGCACCAGTGTATACGGCGGACTCGTGAATTTGGGCACCCTAATTGAAAAAGGTAGTTGGAAAGAGATAAGGCGTATTCGTAGACCTACTTGCTCTTGAATTGAAAGTGCTGTGGTCCGAGAGCGTTGTACCTCTTTGCGGCGAGAGAGGAGAGTTCGGAGGTCGAATGCGGGCGCAGCCGCGTCATAGAAACGTTTTCTGCGCTGTCATATGCGTGACGGATGTGCCGCCGAAGAGATCTTTGGGTACCAGCACATAAAACGCTTTCGTGTTAGAAAACAGTACACTGGCTGGGCAAGAAAAATGAAGATAAAAAGAGTGCGGGGATGAAGAAGCGAATGTAGCCTTGGTTAGGCGAAAAGTCATATAAACTCGCGAAAATCTGCCGTCACTCACTTAGCGGAGAGGCCATTTCTGGGGTGGACACCATGCCAAACTGAGAGAAAAATCTGTTGTTGAAAAGTTTCTATCTATTACTCTACCTTCGTTACAATTGTCAAAAAGATAAGCGCAGTCTATCCTGATGTATGCATAGTGAGATAATGTAGCTGCCTATGTTTTGTTTGCAGTATATGTTCCTTTTCCGCTATCCAGGCCTACATAGGGACATGTCTCTCACCATGGCTAGTGTGGTCTTATTCTTTTTACAGTGAAAGCTTTTTGGTGTCACCGATGACTTTGTCTAGAATCTAACCCATTTAATCATAGACAGGTTGTTCAACCGAAAAGTACTAGCTGACAAGATATCTGGACACACGGGGCATGTATGAAATCTGGTTTCTATTGTGTCAGATTGTGTCTCCATGTCCGGTGCTGTTCCTTATAGGAATATCACTGCTCACATTATGGAGGACGGTGAAAGCTATCGACCGATTGTAGATATACTCTAGCTTTTAAAGACGATAGTCTTTCTTGGGCTACTTAAACCCAGAAATTTTGGTCTGTCTGTATGTCTGTATGTCTGTATGTCTGTCCGTCTGTCTGTCTGTGACCCGCGTCAGCCACCCGGCCAAAGCAAAACAATGCCTGCGCAATAGTCTTATATAGTCACAGCTAAATCTACCCGTCTATGTCTGGAGGAATGCTCATACTTATCAACATTGTTGAAGAAGAACAAGACATTACGCAAATAAGAGACAACAAATCAATACAGAAGTGATATTTGCAGTGTTCCTTTATAAAAAAAAGGAAACATGCTTGATTTTGCGAAATTAAATTCTTCATCAACTGCAGAAAAAGAATCCACTCCGCCGTCTCCTGCGGTCGCTCGCGCCACTATAGCTTCTGGGGCCATTTTAAGAAATCAACCGGCAACAGTTACGCAAGGTTCCACTAGGTAGGTTCCACGTTCTGCTTGCAACGCACGTGGAGTAGGGAAACGCGGTTCTATAAACGCTGAAGTATGGCGCCTCGAATAACGCGCGTCTTCGCCGTACGGCAGCGTTCGCATCGAGACACCCGGTTTGGAGCAGTGGAACGCGGGAAATTTAAAATGGTTTAAGCAAATCTTTGGCGTCTTTACCTTGGGAGGAGCGCGACGCAAGAGGAACAACATGAGAGGTGAGAGGGAAAGCGAAGGGAGGCATTTACTTCGCAAAAGCCGATAAAGACTATCGTCTTTTGACGGCATTTGCAACGAAAGGAGCAGGTACGCGGCCAATGTTTTTATGTAATACTCGTCTGCTTCCTGATTTCGCAACCTCATAACGACTCCTGAAGTTTCGATCGAGACAAAAGCTTTGTCATAATAACCCTCGCATATTACAAGTATATGCGGCGGATTTCTTTACCATCTGATTGATCGTGTGAATATGGTTCGTTGTTGAATAGGATTTATAAAGCCTAGCCGTTATAGATTTTCTTCGTAACCTTGTAGACGGCTCACAGAAAGCTCATCGCCCTGTAATTGTAACACGAAAGTATTCGTTCCTTGATACACCAATATTTCGCTGACGTCATATCCGCCACGGTAATGTTGTTAGTACAATGAAGTAAGCGGCCTGTAAAGGGTACACTACCGCCCACAGGTCTTCTTGCGGGGAAGCAACCTTCAGTACTATAGAGTACGTTAAACTGAGGGTTGCTCGTTTTCATGTTTTCTATATTAACACGAAAGTGTTTTATCCCTGTATACATCAAGATTTCACTGACGTCATATCTGTCATGGAAATGACGCTAGTACACCTTTGCCTGGAGCGACCCGCAAGCAGGACGCCGCTTACCCGCAAATCATGCTCAGCTGCACATTTCGCTGAAAATGTAATTTTGGTATTTTACCGATTCCTTTGGCAGACGAATCAACCATGTTTTTTACGTCCTACATGTCATCTTTCTTATGAATAAGTATGATGTTCGTGTTCTTCCAAGGTTCCGGTAAACTCGAATTTATTAGGCCTTGCTATTTATATTTGAGCAGTTTTTCTTCACGATTTGAAGGGCATCATTCGGGAGGTCTCCTGTTATCTGATCCTTACAAGGGCTTTGCCTACTTGCATTTTATTCGTGGCTTTTGTTACTTCTGTCGTTGCTGTTGGGATTTTTATCTCCTCTCAATACATCCCAGTTTGGTGTTATTCTGGAATACGCGGCTACTGTACAGGTCTCTATACAACTCCTCAGCTACTATAATTATTTTATACCTATTTGCCAATGTATTGCCTTACACGTCTTAAGGTGCGTACGCCTGCTTTTTCCCATGCATAGACGCATCTTCATTGCTCTTAGGCTGCCACCGTTGTTTCCAGTATTCTAAATCCTCTCCATATTACACTTCCGTGTGTCAGCTGTCTTACACTCATTAACTTGGAAAGCTTCGGTACTTCTTTTCTGTCAGCTAGGTAGGTATATTTTGATGCTTTGACATTCCTGAATAAATATTTCGCCTCCTGGTACAGTTGCCACTATCCTGTCCAGCGATCCTACCTCAGTATTCTACTGCAAACAACGTGATAATTCGTGTAAGGTTGTCGCTGGCTTCCTGGGTCATGAACACTGCTTCCCCGGTGACAGCTATCGGTTCGGCAGGTTGATGCTGAATTGTTCAGCTTTCTGTCTTACTGTGCGCTCATTGATCGTGACGGTGCCTGCTAAAATTTACCCTAATTCTAGATCCTAACATACTTGTGTCACTGCACTTCAACCTTCCAGGCGATTCCACATCTTGCAGGATGCCACGGTGATCACATACTATGGAGTCTTTTCAGTTTGCCCCCCCATTCCGCCGCCTGCAAGTCCGCTTCCGGCTTGCCCGTCTGCAGAAGAAGTTATTCGTGGTGTGTTGATTATTCCGTTCTGCAAACTCTACTCATAAGCCACCTCCCCTCTGTAATTTCTACAATTCACACCATAGTTCAGAACTGCCTTGTGAACTTACTGCTTCTTGCCAACTTTAGAATTCAAGTCTTTGTGATGAATGGCAACGTCAGTGATTCGCCGCGAAAGTGAGGCAGCAGAATGACAGCGACGATGACGAGGGCCATGGGGCCGTGATCCCGAGTTCTCGACTGACGACGGCTGCAAGGGAAGCGGCGGAACAAGGCGCAGTTTGTGGGAAACGACCCAGTGAGACGCCTGGGCCACCTTGAGCGGGAGCCGCGCTACCCTCCGGCAACGCTCGGGAGCCCATCTAGGCACCGTCATCGCGGCGCTTCGCCCCAATTGCTGACGCACCGTTCCGGCTGTCGGGCGCTGCCACTTCTGCTCTTTGAGCCGCTTGTATCACATCGCGACGGAACGCAAGCTGACTTGCTCATTGGGCATTGCTCGAACCTTGCGAAGTGCGAGAGACTATTTCCGAACTGTTGACTGTGCTCCCGTGTGACACCCACGCCTGTCGTGTCTATAACTTCCCATCGTCTACTGTCCTGTGCTTGTCCTTAGTACTCTTTAATATAGTATTCGGCGTGATAACCAGTGTTCAACTCGGCCTGCGTGGCCGTTGGCCCATTCATAACAAAAGTGACGATCGCGAGAGACAATTTCCGAACTGTTGACTGTGCTCCCGTGTGACACCCAAGCCTGTCGTGTCTATAACTTCCCATCGTCTACTGTCCTGTGCTTGTCCTTAGTACTCTTTAATATAGTATTCGGCGTGATAACCAGTGTTCAACTCTGCCTGCGTGGCCCTTGGCCCATTCATAACAAAAGTGACGATCGCGAGAGACAATTTCCGAACTGTTGACTGTGCTCCCGTGTGACACCCAAGCCTGTCCTGTCTATAACGTCCCAGCGTCTGCTGTCCTGTGCTTGTCGTTAGTCCTCTTTCATATAGTCTTCAGCGTGATAACCAGGGTTCAACTCTGCCTGCAGGGTCCTTGGCCCATCATAACAAAAGTGGCGAGTCCATCAGGATCCCATCTATAACATCTGCAGAAAGTTGAGTGCTGTGAGAACACGTCAATGAAGACTAGCATGGATGTGGAGAAGCTAGTGGCGATCGGGACGCAGCTGGGTTTCTCAGGACAGGAAATTCGCCAGTGGATCGACACCCAGCAGGCGGAGCAGCGTGCAGACAGGGCAGCTGGAAGTGAGGCACTCCGTGAAGCCGCACAATGCGAAAAAGAGGGATGGCGAGAAGCTTCCGAGACAGCCAAGGAAGCTGCCGAGAGGGAAATGCGAATCCTGGAGTTGAAGATTCGTCTTCAAGAAGGGTCGCAGAACACCCTCCCCGTTACTGCCTGGAACGCAACGAACACAAATTTGCCCTTCGGGAATCCGCAGAAGCTCCTCCCATGTTTGATGAGAGACGCGATGACTTACACAAGTACTTGCAGTGCTTCGAGCGCGTGGCGACTGGGCAAGGGTGTCCGCTGGAAAAATGGGTTGACTGCCTCAGTATGTACTTGTCTGGTAAAGCACTGACCGTGATTGGCAGTATGACCGCAGAGGACTCGCTTGACTACAGCAAGGTCAAGAAAGGGCTGCTCCAGCGGTTCCGATTCACGGCAACGGCGTACCAGGAGACGTTTCGGAAGGCCCGGGCTGAAGTTACCAAGACGGGAAAGCAGTTTGCGGCGAGGCTCTTGAGCTACTTCGATCATTGGGTGGAAATGGCCTACATTTCCAAGACCTACGAAGATATCCGCGATTTGTTAATCTCGGAACAATTCTACTGTTGTTGCCACCCGACACTCGTCGCCTTCTTGAAGGAACGCAAGTGTGCCACCCTGGATGCCTTGGCAGACGTCACGGACCATTTCCTGGAGCAGCAGAGGTTTGGGAACTTAAGGAAGCTTCCAACTGGCGCGCCACACGTTACGAAGGGTGCAGCCATACACACCGGGGAAACGCAACACAGAAGTGTTCTTAGGCGATCGTCCTGGACAACGCGCGCAAGTCTGTCGCACTGTGACCAAAGAACAATAAAACTGCTGCAAGGATGACCGCCCAGGTGGCAGTTCCGACAATTGTCCAAGCGGGTCAGGAGAGGAGGCGGCGGAGGAAAAAACGTTTATTGCTCCCATCGAACGGGAAGAAAGGAGCGCGGGATGGTTGTCGGTCATCCATGGTGGGTGGCGTCCCTAGTATGGGATGCCATGGCCAGCTGAGGCTCGAATGGCCCTGGTCACTAGGCCACGCTGGTTTTCCAGGACATCGCTACTCAGCAGGACCTCCTACTGCTCCTGTGTCGGTGCGATGACTTCAGGTAGTTCGGTGACGCCTTTACACTCCCACACCATGTGGTACAGGGTGTTGGGCGTCCCAGAGCAGAAGTTGCAGTCGTAGCTGAAGAGCGTGGGGTGTATTTTGGACAGCTGTGTGGCGTGCGGAAATGAATTTGTCTGCAGTCTCCGGAATTGTGTGGCTTCTTCTTTGGTTAGCTTCGGGTGGGGTGGCAGGTATCGTCTTCTTGATAACCTGTAGTGCTCTAATATGTCTCTGCTGCGCTTGGGGATGGACGGGTGGTTGTCGGCAGAGTGGTGAGTGCCTATGAGGGTTGTAGCGCGGTGTGAGTGGCCTCGGGCTGCGGTATCTGCCGCTTCTTTCCCCGCTAAGGACTCGTGACCTGGTGTCCAAATGACATAAATGTCCAGTGGAGTTTTCCGTGCTTTTGAAGCCTTATGTAGTAGATCAAGTGCCATCGCTGAGATACGGCCTTTTTGAAAATTACGGCAGGCCGCTTGCGAGTCGGTGATGACGGTCACCCGGCCTTGGGTATCTGGTACTGTGGTGGGGGCAAGCACGACAGCTGTCTCCTCCGCAGAGTCGTCATCTGTATTGACCGTTGCTGAGCACAACTCATCTCCTTTACTGCTTGTCACACTAACCGCGTACGCCCACTTGGTTCGTGCCGGGTACCTCGCAGCGTCGACGTATCTTGTTGAGCTGTCCTTGCTGTAGGCTTTTCGCAGGGCCTTGACCCTGGCTTCCCTTCGCCCCTTGTGGTAAACCGGGTGCATTTTGCGTGGGATGTTTTCAACCATGATGTATTCCCTCAAGGCATGGGGGATGCGTCGTTTTTGGTTTTGAGGTCCCACGCTTGGCTCGTAGACGAGGCGGTACAACGTAGCTCGGCCGGTCGGGGTAAGCTTGAGTCGCTCCATTTGGCTGGCTTTATGCGCATCGGTGAGTTCTTGCCATGTGTTGTGAATTCCTAACTGAAAAAGTTTCTCTGTGGAGGTCTTGGCTGGCAGTCCCAGTGCTAATTTGTAGATTTGACGAATTAAATGTCCAGTTTCTTTATTTCAGCAATTTTGAGCCCCAAGTAAGGGGTACCATAGGTGATTCTGCTAATTACCAGGGCCTGTACCATTCTGATTGTGTCCTCTTCTTTCAACCCGTGTTTTTTGCTTGTTACTCGCCTGATTAAATGGGTTAACTGGGTGACAGTGTTTTGTAGTTTCTGAAGGGTGGCAGCCCCTGCCCCATCTTTTTGAAACGTCAGACCCAATACTCGGAGTGTATCGACCTTTGGGATGGTAGCGCCATGAAGCGTCACTTCTGGGTCGGGGGTCTCGGCGGGGGATCTACCTTTTGTTCGCTTCTTGAGTATGAGAAGTTCAGATTTTTCCGGTGCAATAGAGAGCCCACATCTTTTCAGATAGGTTTCCGTACAGTTAACGGCTTCCTGCAGGGCGTCCTGTTGTAAGCCTGTTGGACCTTTGGTAGTCCAAAAGGTCAGGTCGTCGGCGTAGATGGCATGCCTGAGACCTGGGATAGCATTTAGCTGGTCAGGTAGGTGCATCATTGATAAATTGAATAGTAATGGCGAGATGACGGAGCCCTGCGGACTGCCCTTCGCCGTGACGTCGAATTTGTCGCTCCGTAATTTGCCAAGTCCCACGGTTGCCGTGCGATGCGAGAGGAAATCCCTGATGTAATTATAGGCTTTCTCTCCGCAATGGGTAGTCCTCAGGGTTTCAAGTATGGCCGCGTGCGACACGTTGTCAAAAGCCCCTTTGACGTCCAAGGCGAGGATGGCGCTTGTTTGTGAGGTGCTTAGGTTGTCGATAACCTCTTTAATTTGTAAGAGGATGTCCTGAGTGGACAAGTTGGGGCGGAATCCATACATGGTGTCAGGGAATCCTTTTCGTCCCTCTGCTGGTTCCTCCATGAGACATGTAAGCCTGTCTAGCACCACGTGTTCCATTAGCTTGCCCACGCACGAAGTCAGAGATATCGGCCTAAGGTTCGATATGCCCAAGGGTTTGTTGGGTTTTGGAAGCATGGTGACGTCTGCGTGTTTCCACATGGCCGGAAGCCTGCCGCTGTCCCAAATCAGGTTTATTTTCCCCAAGAGATCAACCTTCATCTTTTCGCTGGTATTGCGTAGCATCTTGTTTGTTATTTTGTCTTTTTCTGGGGAGGTGTTTCTCGTGAGCTTGGCTAGTGCAGCATCAAGTTCTGCCCGCGTGAATGGCTGATCAAGTTCTGGGTTGGGGTTTCCATTGCAGTCCGGGTGGGTGACGGCTGTTGACGTGGTTTCCCCCCAAAATTTCTTCTTTGCCGCTTCGAGGACGTCTTTCTCTGTGCCCGGAAAATTGTGAATAAGTCGCTCCATGTTTTTGCTGGTCGTGGACTTTGACTCCGAATTGTATGGAATGAGTGACCTCAAAATGTTCCATGTTTCCCGAGTGCTCAGGGTTCCTTGTAGTTTATCACACATTTGATTCCAATTTTGTTTTTCAAATTGATTGGCGTACTCTGCTGCTTCTTTTGTTAATAGGGCGATGCGACGTTGCAATTTCTTGTTGCATTTTTGTTTCTTCCACCTTCGGGTAAGGCTTCATCGAGCCTCCCAAAGGTGTAAGAGGTGGGGATCCGCGTTAGGATTTTCTGTCGTAAGTTGAATTTCTTTTGTGTGTTTGTTGGCCTTTTCAACCAATCGTCTGGTCCAGTCTTCGAGATCAAATAAGTGATCGTCTTCTTCTACCTCCTCTTCTTCTTCTCTGAAGGCTTTCCAATTCATGATTCGTGCTTTCCCCACCCTGGTAAGTGTCCGGGTATGGTGGTGGTCAATGCTTAGTTGGATAATATATTGATCACTTCCCAGTGTTTCATCCAACCTCATCCACTCTATGTAGGGAATTCCCCTCGAAAATGTCAGGTCTGGAGTAGTGTCTCTAGACACACTGTTGCCGATTCTTGTCGGGCACTGGACATCATTCCAAAGGGTCAGGTGGTGTTGCTGGGCAAAGCTGTGGACTTGCTCTCCTTTCTTTAGTGTTCTACAATATCCCCACGCTACGTGAGGAGCGTTAAAATCGCCCAGAACAACAATTCTATGCCCTTTGGTAACTTTGAGGACCGTACGAAAGAATCCATTCAAGTCTCCCAAGTTGTCGGCGGGTGGACTGTATATGTTGAGTAAAAAGAGGCTCTGTAGACTTTTCTTCACTGGTATTATTTCAAGGAGCGTGTGTTCCATCCTGTGTTGAATTAGGTGCTGTTGCGTCGTTAGGCTCTTCGAGGTGAGAATGGCAGTGCGGGTCCTGCCTTCGGCAATGTGGGTATCGTAACCTCTGAAGTTAAGGGTTTTTGTTTGGGTTTCCTGCAGGGCCAGAATGTCCGGTTTCTCTTTCTCGGTGAATTGCAACAAATTTTTAGCTTCTGTTAAATGGTCCTGCAATTCCATTGCCAAATTTTGAGCCTATGCTCCTGATTTGCTTTGTTTCTCTTTTTCTGGGAGTTGTTACTCATCACTTTCGAGCATCTCTTCCATCCTTGCTTCTCTGCTTGGGTAGTTCTTAGGCTTCTTGCGAACTTTGTCTCTCTCCTCGGTAGCGGTGACTCGTTTGTCTAGCTCCGATATCCTCGTCACTATTGCTGCCATAGTTTCCTGTATTTTCTGTTGCGTTACATGGGTTTGCTTCAGAGACTCGTTTATGCTGTGGATCTGCGTTTGGATATATTGGAAAGTTTCTTAGACCACTTGTTGAAATTCGGCGTGCCATTGCTTCGTTTGGGCCTGATCTTGTTTCATCTGTGCAATTTCTTTATCTTGTCGGGCTTGTTCTATTTTGATTTGTTGAATATCTTTCATTATTTCTTCTAAGTACTTCCTCGTCGTAACGTTTTCCTTGATCAATTCTTTGGTTGTTCGCGTATTCTCTTCCATGGAACGCCGGAGTGCTTCAAAAGGGGCTAGCCAGTCAGGCGTGTCTTTCCCTCCTTTGATATTATTTGCATTGCAGGATGTTTCAGAAGACAGAGGTGGGAAATGTTTATCCAAAAACACAACTTTGTTAGTGTTCTGCTCGTCACCTCTACTGCAGTCCCTTCTTAAAATCGACCGCGACCTGGACCTCGAGTTTCTTCTGGTCCCCGACTTTGAACGGGATCGCGATCTGCGCCCCGAGGTTAAGCAAGTAGGCGAGCCATTAGTGGTTGTTTTAGAATGCTCAAAGGCAACGGCTCGGAGCTTATGCTGCTATTTGAACTGGTAAAGCTGCGGTCTGAGGAGGGTGTCGACCACGGCGCATTGTCCCTCTTCTGTGCCCAAGCCTGTCTGACGTGCAACGGTGGTGGGGCTGGTTTCAGACGCCTCTTGCACTCCTTACTGGCCGTCTCGGGAGCTAGATTGCATAGCTTACTTTTCGGGTTGCACGTATGATCTGCAGCGGCTGTTCTAGTGCCACATTTGGTGCATACGTCCGGTTTGGGTGATGGGCATGGGTCTGTGGCCAATATCACCGCATGCCATACAGTACTGAATAGATTTGCGGTACGGGCGGCAACGGGCTATTGTCCCCAATACTTTTACATAAAAGGGCACGTGCGGTCCCTTCAAATGTATTACCGCTGCCGTCGAGTTTCCCAGGCGTCTTGCTGATACAATTTCGTGACGTTCTGCATCAATGTATTTCATAATGTTTTCGTTGGTCAGCCAATCGGTGATTCCTACTACTACTCCCGCACTCGTGTCTGGCAATGGTTTGATATATGGAGTGAACTTGTGAATGTTCGGGCCCACCTGTAGTTGGCGGATTGCTGTGAGTTGGTTGATCAGCTCCTCATGGGCCGTGCTGACTACAAGCAGGTTCTGGGACCACTGTACTTGGACAGTGATCTTGCTCACAAAGTCTCGTAGGGGCATGTTCATTGCCTGCGACATGGCAATAGCAGCGTCCGAGTCTTTCCATTTTGCAAGGTGTAACCCGTTTTGGGGGCGATACACGATCTTGTAGTCCGTCTCCGGCAGCGCCGGTGACTTAAGGCCCATGGGTTTCTTCTTCCTTGTTGTTTGCTCCTTCATGTTGTTGTTGCCAGGTGAAGTACTCCCCTCTGGAAGTTCCTTGTCCTGGGCAGCAGCAGCGGTCATTCCCTCCTGTTCTTTTTTCTTCTTGGCAGCGCTCCTTCGCTTAACCTCCTTCATCCACAATGAATGATATATTGTTCTTCCGCTGTCTGCGTCATAGCTCACATGGGTGGTCTTATTCCCGCTTTGGATCATGATCAATGAAGCGCATACTGGAGAAGAAGATGAGATGCGAGAAGACGCCGCGGGTCAGGATACCAAGACACAGTTATCGCATGTGCCATTTACGAGCCTCTGAAGAGAGTCTCGAAAACCAAGTTCCACAGGGGCCAGATGTCGGGCACAACTGGACGTGGTTCCAACTATATTAACACCAGCGGTAGAAATTCACCGTTTCTCGTCAAGGGAACGCCAGTTGTTCCTGGACGAGTGCTAGGAAAATTCGCCAGCGTGCTCCGAGACACTGGAAGTGATACAGCCATCGTCCGCCGAGGTATGGTCGACGACGATTGCTTGACTGGGATTGACACGCCGAGTTGTTCTTCTTGATGGTTCCGTCCAGGAACTCCCAGAAGCAAAAATCCGGTCCACGCGCCGCATTTGGTGGGAGAGATTATCGCAGCCTACATGAGTCGTCCCATCTACGACCTGCTTCTCGGCAATATTCCAGGAGCCAGGGAGCCTCACCAGCCATATCGTGACTAGGAGTATGAAGTTGCGGGCAACAGGGAAACACCGAAGAGTAGCCTGGGACGAACAGTGCGTTCGGAGCCTTGCTATCTGATTTCCGCCGTTGCAAGGACTGAACGACCGCATACCACACGGTTCAACGTGCCACTGCCTTCGTGCACTCCTTTCAACCGAGATCGACTACCCCAAGAGCAGCGCAAAAAATACACTTTGAAGTCCTGTTACCGAAAAGTTGGAAGGGAGTCTCGGTCCGCACGAGGTCACCCCTACACTTTCCTCAAAAGCGAAGGCCTCTTAAATAGAGAGTGCCAATTTGCATTGGGAAAGACGGGAAGCAGATGGTAGTGCCGAAAATCTTCCGGGAGTTCATCATCCGAGCGGCACATGAGAACGTCACACCTAGACATGCGGGCATTCGCAAGACTGCTCAGCGAATTTTAGACTTCTACTGGCCGGATCTGCAAAATGATGTTAAGCGGTTTGTGCGTCATGCCACATCTGCAGCCAGAGAACGACGGTCAAGTAGCCGCTGCACACATGCTCAACAACACTGTTTAATGGAAGCTACTGACTGATAGTTTGAGAACAAACCTTTCGTCCACTTCCTCACTCCATGCGCGTGAACCAGCAGCGACAAGGCATCGTGCAACGGATTATTTCTGACTGCATGCAGTGCGTGAGTGCGTGGTCACCGTGACCCGGGGCCATGACTACTAGAATAGTTGTTTGCTCCCCTAAAAACTATCTTAAGGTGGGGGTGATGTGATGAATGGCAACGTGAGTGATTGGCCGCGAAAGTGAGCCAGCCGAACGACAGCGATGATGACGAAAAAGCGGCTGCAAGGCAAGCGGCGGAACAAGGCGCGGTCTGTGGGAAACGACCCCGTGAGACGCCTGGGCCACCTAGAACGGGACTGGCGCTACCCTCCGCCAATGCTCGGGAGCCCATCTAGGCACCGTCATCGCGGCGCTTCTGCCCCAATTGCTGACGCTGCGTTCCGGCTGTCGGGCGCTGCCGCTCCTGCTCTTTGAGCCGCTTGTATCACATGGCGACGGAACGCAAGCTGACTTGCTCATCGGGCATTGCTTGAACCTTCCGAACTGCGAGACTACTATTTCCGAACTGTTGACTGTGCTCCCGTGTGACACGCAAGCCTGTCCAATCTCTAATGTCCCTGTGTCTACTGTCCTGTGCTTGTCCTTAGTCCTCTTTAATATAGTCTTCAGAGTGACAATCAACTGTGCCTTCGTGGTCCTTGGCCCATTCATAACAGTCTCCCATAACTATGCTATACTGTGTATCAAATTTACCCATTGGTGATTCCCCACCTTTATGGAAGCGTTCAACTCGCTATACATCATGGCTTGATGTACCTGTGCCACCTTGATTTTTACATCTCATTAAACCCCATTACAACACCGGCTACCATTTAGTTCATGCTATAATATTCGTCTATGCTGCCGCTTAACATTTATTGACTTGAAATCCACCTCCAACTTCTCTTGTATGCACTTGGCCACGGTAACATAGGACATGTCCATTTTTCAGCCCTGCAAAGGATTCTCCTGCCCTCCTAACCTCGATAAACCCTATTAAATCTCATTTAATGCCCTCTAATTTCTCTAACAACACCTCTAGAATCGCCTTGCTAGATAAAGTTCTTGTGTTAGAGACGTTGCCAGGATCATATTCGAATGGCGGCCGGTCGGTATCCAGGGATGCTGTTCCCGGTACCGGCGTGGTCCATTGCTTCGGAACCACTGTACCCAAACGGCCAAATGGTAATTGACGTATTTATTGGGGTTTCTGGTGACTACTACAACAGGGGTGGCAATCGTGCTCTGGTTAGGGAGTGCGTAACTGGAAATCGTCGGCAGGATCACGCCGCACACCTAGCCTTCTACAGCCGTTCCATCAACAGGCGAATTTTCTTTTTTTATCCGGTGTGAATTTTAAGGAACCGGGACTCGAACTACGGATGTTCGGCACGCGGGTTGGATGCGCTACGTCTATACCACCGCCGCATTCCTCCCAGACGCAGATCTGATCAGGCCGACACAAATCCGTCAATCATAAACCGAAACTCCAAATTCCCAAGAAACAAATGTGGTAAGGGAGGCCCTGGTAATCGAACCAGGGACCTTTACGCCATGAAATGGGTAACGTAACGACTGGGAAACACCGAAGGCCCGAGGGGTGCTGGGTTAGCAGCAATGAGGATCAATAACATGTATAGGCATCTAGAAACAAAACACCTTTCCATGACCGTAATTAAACATGGGTCGCTCCCGTAGGATACCGGGGTCTTTTCGATTAAAACCAGCGTCTATCCAGCTCTTTCCGGGCTCACAGCATTTCTTTTGGTTTCGCAGCACAAGAAACGGCTGTGGACTGGGTAGCGGGTTCTAGCGCATGCTAAGGGGTCAACATCGGGACAATTTGAAATGTTGTGTTCGAAATGATCAGGGACTGCTTGTCACAGATAACAGTCAGCGGCAAGTTGGGAATCCATGTTAAGAGCAGCAGCTGACTCTGCGAAGAAGGGGCAGAAACACCAGCTCTGCGGTTTCTGCACCCTTGCACCAGTAGTGCGAGCAGTGCAACGTTTCTTCGTATATCTGCGATCTCATTCGTTTCCTACATTTTTTTTTCGCAAGCCCACGCGCAAGCCTTAACACCTGGCACTCCTCATGAGGCACGCGTTCCCACGCAGTCGCTATTTTGGTCTTGGCATTTTTGCGAAATCTGTGGGCTCAACGTGAAGATTAAACAGCTGGGCTGTTAAAACGCATTTTACGCGAAATCCACATTGTCTTCCTCAGGCGCTGGTTGGGACAGTGCCATACGCACGACATTATATGATCTGTGGCAAATGGCTGTGAACAAGACTGCACATATTCTTCCGCATTGGTTTTATGGAGCCGAGGATAGCACCAGGCACATTGGGGACAATTGTATTGTACAAATATTGTACAGATATGCTTGGTTCAAAACCTGCCTCATCAGGGTCAGGTTTTTCTGACGCTATAAGCAATTGATATATTTTGGTGATTGATTGCTTCTGGAGTGTAGCGGTACGTTACGGATGACTGTCGGACACGGGACCCAAACCACGGCTCTCAGGGGCGAGAACTCCATTTTTTAAGCCATCACTCAATTTTTCACAATTACATATAGCATACGTAAGAGTTCGGGGTAAAGTGGCAGCTTTCAGGTCATGGTCGTCGCAGCGTGCATAGATCGGTGTCTCGTTTTAAAATGTAACAAAGTCGTGCTATTGCCAATCAGGCAGGCGTACGCGACCTTGCGCGCGTGGGGACAAACCACAATATTAGTTGCGATCTTGCTACGGCCACGAGGTGCTTTGTAGGAACGGCACTTATGCACATCAACCACATTTATACTCTTATGGACCTACAAAATATTAGAAAATTGTGGTTTTTCCTTCTTTCATAAGAATCGTTAAAACAAAAATAAAAGTGAAATGTGCCTTCACAGGAGCATTAAAATGTTTATTGTACATACAAATAAACTTGCACATCGCTATTGATATTGCGTTGGTATGGCACCATTAGACGCATGAACGTTAGATACTGGATTGCACGCGCTGGAATATTGCGTAAATCTGACTGAAACCCCAGCCCCTTCAAAATGACGTGAACGAAACCGAACCGAAACCGAAAGCCGAAGGTGCCGGAGGGTGACTCAATTCATCCGTGTCCAGCGTACACGTACTAGTTATAGAACGTTTATTGAGAGAAGAAGGCGGAAGAGGATAGGGGTGAAAAGTTGACATTGAGTTCATAGGTGTGGCCTGACGTCCAGGGCTCCAGATGCAACGGCGCCCATCTTGGTTCTCTGGATCACGCGTTGCTGACGTTGGCATTGAGGCGCCAACTATCGGTGCGCACTAACGTCATAATGAACTGCTTCGCTTAGCCTCTCCTACACTGCAGGAACATCTGAATGGACATCTGGTACCTTGTTGCCAGCACCGCCGTACGGGGTGGAGACACCCTATGTACGGTCCCATATCGCTGCAATTGGGTCAAAGAGCTACACACTTTGTTTTATTCGGTTCCCACAACACCCAGCAACGCAAAACAGATGAGATGATTGAAACTTCGCCAGTAAACCAGGTTGCGGGGATAATTTTTTCGCACATTTGAATACAATGACTTGCGTCGGTGGCATCGAGTGACCCAAAATGGCGGCGCAAGCATATGCGTGTCTCCACCCTGCAGGGGGGATGCGTGAATCGAGGAACGCTAAATGAACAAGGTAGTGGGAAAGATATGGGGCGCATTCGTAGACCTACCTGCACTTGGATTCGTAGCGGAGTGGGCAGTGCACTGTGTAGCTCTCATGGCGGCGAGAGAGTTCGTGGCTCGAATCCGGGCGCTGCTGCGTCTATGGAACTTTTTGTGAGGATGTCATTTCGGTTCCGAGTCAGACTCCGGTGACATCTCGGTGTAGCCTAGCCTAACACACTTTCGTGTACTGTTGCGCCGCTCAACTGTGTAGAGATGGCAATAAAGTGTAACGTTCAAGCTGTGTCTTACTTATGACGCATGGGCTACCGATTTCGAAGCATTTCGATTTCGGTGTTGGCCGTTTACACGTTGACTGTGCTGCAGCGCACCGCCGCCGCCAGTGTCCACTATTGTCGCTTGAGCTTTGCTTCACGCAAAAACCTAAATGAGCCATGAAGGCAAAATAAATATCTTTGTTATTCGAAAGATTTCGCGTTTTATAGGGCCCCCAGGCGTTTGTACGATTGTGAAGGATGCTTTATTCAGTGCGAAATAATTACTTTAAGTTAAAATTTTGATTTTCCCTGTAAATACTGCATTTCGTGGTCTTCAATGACATCACAGGAGCTGACCGCTCTCCAGCCGATTGGGACACGGCGGGTCTCGACTCTCCTCCTCCCGTGGAAGGAGGAGAGTCGCGTCTTGCCGTGATTGGGGAGCCTTGTTTACCATTAGTGAAGCTAGATGGCGCAACAATACCGTGGCAAGCCGTTTTCTGCCTTTGGTTTGTATTTACCGTATGTAAACACAGCTTGTTTTTCTTCATGGGAGAAATAATCGTTTCGTAAAACATAGCGCTCGCTCGACCAATATGGTCACGCAAGACACCGTTGCTTGCGTCAATCGGCCAGTGCCGACTGAGACCATACCAAAGCCCACAGTCCTGTGCAGCTAAACCAAGCATAGTGGGCCACGTACCACAGCAGTACGCATTGGTACTTCAATGTTTACGTGTGCTTTCGTTACTTACACTGTTTGTCCCACCATACTTACGGCTTTTAAAATGATGTGACCTAAATTTAATTTCAAGGAGCTCGCTATGCAAGCTTATTAACTCTGGCTAATTTTCGTTTCTTTTTGCCGCCCTCCGCCAATGTCAGAGCTGGCTGCTATGATATGGTAGGTTCTGTGGTGGGGAATGAGCTATCGGGTCACTAGGCTATTCTCTTTCTTCCTAATTATGTAGCTTATTTGAGCAAAGTTTACGTGAAAAGTTGTGTCCGTATAACTCTAAAGAGGCAATCATTTGAACGAACCAAACGTGTGTTTTCTCTTCATGGCCCCTTTGATGAGCGCTGGCTCCGTGGCGAGAGAGCCTTTCGCTCCGTTTTATGTGCAAGTCCCACTTACCTAGGCCAGCACATGCGAGGGGGTTGCTGTTTCTTCTTCAAAGACAGCCAATCTCTCTCCTCTCACTTCGGACTCCTTTCCAACCTCCTCCTATATCGTGGGCACGCTTTTCCGTCATAAGGGAGGAGTTTTATGCGTGCATGGGACCACCAGATTTTCTTTCGCCAAGTTGTACGAGCCATAGCTTGAAAAATTCCCATAATTTAGTTTTGGGCAGTTTCCTTGGAAATGTAAAAAAACTAAAGGTTAACCTTAGCATTTCTTAGTTGTGTATGCCAAAGAATAAATATCTAGTTCGACGCCACAGCGCCCTGTATCGCTGGTGACGGACTTCCCTGCAACTGGGGAAAAGGGCAGAGGCAGCCGGTTCGCGAAGACCGATATCCCAGCGTGCCAAGACGAAACCTGAGGCCCTCTCTGGTCTTCGGCAGGCTGCCTACGTGCCTGGCGTCCGAGCCATTGCGTGATCGCTCGGTCTGTACCATTCCGGGGCATGCTCCACTCTCTCCCAGAAAGATCGCTCGTCTCGGTGCTAGTGTATAGAGCCGAGCAGGGGTTTTAAACTCCTGCCACGGGCGCATGTTGTAGCAACCATTGTGTGCGATAAAGCAATGTCACCCAGCGGTCGCTCTGCCCTGATAAGGTGGCGAACATTGCCTCATTGGCCCATTTTTAACCGGACCCGAATCCGCTCGCGACGGGCCGAGAAACACAAGCCCCCTTAGCGAGATACAGGTTGGAAAGACGCTCTTCTAGATTTCTACTGTACGTCACAATTTCTCGCACCTTCCGTTCGCCTTTCTTTTACACCGGGGTAGCCCGCTAACCTTTGCGGCTGGCCAACTGTGTGACCGCGATTGGGCAGCCACAATGTCGCGTGAACGGATAGTGAGGTTGTTTTAACCAGCTCAGAGAGGTGGTCGCGGGAAAGCCGTTGATGTGTTTAACAAAACATACATTTAATGCACACTTGGAAAGAAACCCCTAGAGCAGAGCACTCACGCAATCCACTGCACACAAACCATCAGCACTCACGCCACTAACAATCCCAAAATACAAATTCAAAATCTAAACTCAAAAGCCTCTACTATAAAGTTTCTAGGTGATTTCTCTTCCACCACAACTCCGTTGTTGTGTCCTATTACTGCGTCCCAATTAGATTGGCCTACCCCGCTGTCATCGGCGCTGAAGTGTCGCACCCGCTGCGTGGCCGGGACTAGGTGGTAGCCGTCCTCGTCTCGCTTCGGTGCCGGCGTTCGATGCGCGCAGTCGCTCATTGGACGGCGTGGGCTCCGCGCGTCCCGACAAATTCCCTTGGTGGCTACCTTCAGGTAGCCGCTGCCGCTGAAAGTCCTTGATGCCGGCCCTCGATGCGCGCGGCCGTACCTTTGGCGGCGTGGGCTCAGCGTGTACGGAGGTTTCCTCGATGGCTACCCCCTCGTTAGCCGCTGCCGCTGGAGGTCCCAAGTAGGCTCAGCACGAACATAGCCCGTCGGAGCCATCGAAGTGCAGGTCGACGGAGCGTAGACGTTGGCAGCTGGTGCCCGACCAATGCCGCTGCAGCCACAAAAATACAGGTTCGTGGTACACCTAGGAAGACGGGGACGATGCGAAGTCGGCCGGCTCCCGTCGACGCTCGGATGTCATGGTCGATGCCCTGGCTGCGTGGCCCTGCTCGTTCCTTAAAACATATGTTCTCCTGCCACCTCCCGGTTTCTTGCATCTAGGTTTCTTGCCTCTCGGTTCCTGGCCTCCCCCTTCTCTTTGTACGCCCCGCTTTTATCCCCTCTGGCTCTCTCGTGGCGCACTCTCATTGGCTCCTTGCCTTTTCTATGTCCATATCCTCCTGGCGCGCAATTCAAATTTGCATTCTTTTGTTCTTTTTTTTCTTTTTTTTGAGGGGGGGAGGAGGGGGTTGATGCATGTCCTCTCGAGGGGTGCCCTGACACATGACACCCAACACTTGACGATCGCTTTCTCTTTTTCTTGGCATGTCTCTTTCTCTTGGCGAAGCCATTGGCCAGCGTGAAGGGTAACACCCTCATATGCGCGATGCGCACCAGACTTTGCCCTGACGGATCAACCCACTAGCTCAGCAGCGACGACACGCACACTTACGCATTGCTCATAATCTCCCTTTTCAACTAAAGGGAAGTACGTACAGGAAACCCATGTAACTGGGAGGTCGCCATAAAATAAAAGCTCCCTTCCACTACCCTTTGCATATTCCTTTGCGCCCTACTAAACCTGCGCAAAAGAAGCGGTGTTGAGTAGGCGCGGCGGAGTTTCAATCCCGTGAGCGTGCTCAACTAGTGCCAACCCACGTTTGTTCATCGTAGTGTTCATGAGTGCATGCCTTGTGTAATGGGTAATGGTAACGTGTAACGTGTAATGGTAATGGTAATGGTAATGGGTAATGGTAATGGTAACGTGTGGTAATGGCTTATTTGCCTTTGGCCGCTAATTAGCTCAGCAGCAATACAGCTATCAGGATCAGCATTAATTCTTATGAACCACTTGCCCGTAGGACAAGTGTCCGCTAGCGGTATGCGCTACGGCGAAGTAGCGACTGCCAGCCGCAGGCAAGTGTACGTGCAGCCCTCGTGAACGCAGCCCGGATGGGGAATACGGTGGTGCGACCGCGCCCGAAATGGAGCGTTGGTAACGTATGGCAGGAGAAAGGCGACAACCGCCGCCTGGAGTACTGCACGCGAGATTTATGCTTGCTGCCGGCCGACGTGGGTAGAGCACGAACGGGATACCTCAAGCGCTACCTCGTGCCCACTGGTTCACTGAGATTGACTATCCAAGTTTGACTTTAGCCGAAGACACCATACCGTGCGACCACGTAGGGGGCGAAACAGCAACACAGCCGTCGAGTGGAGAGTGAGAACCCAGAGTTCACGAGCCGTGCGGACCGCCCGAAGAGTAGAGGCGGCAGGCGCTTTTTGCAAACTTCTTGCCCGCTGCATGCAGGTGGGCCCAGCTGCAAAACGGAGGGAACCGGTTCCTCTGTGCGCGGCAGTCGCGTTCACTCGGAACAATCGATTAGCCGAGAAGCAGAGTGACACGTTTTGTTGTCAGATTTGCAACAGTCTTTGGGAGGCAAATGTATGTTTTTTACCTATTTATTTATATTTTATTTATTTACCTATTTATTTTTATTTATCTCTTTATTTATTGTTTTACTGATTTATATATTTACATATTTATTAGAAGCGCGCAGAGATGTTGCTTGTGTTGTACAAAGCGCGGGCCTAAAGGCAGCATGGGTCGCCCACGCCCAGAGGGACGCATCAGCTGCACAGTGAACCAACCGTGCTGAAGTATGTATCCTACGTGGGGATGCAACTGACCAATTTAATGGGCCGTCCTCAAACGTCCAAGGCGCGCGCCGCTGCGCTACGCTCATGACAAACCCATGGCTGGTCGTTAAGTGGCTCCAATGTTTTCACCAACTGGGTCGCCCCTGACCTGGCCAGGCAATTTTTTATTATTGCCGATCCTGCCATCTCTGTCAAATGCTGAAGGCGCGCGGTGGAGAGAGGTGTGTAATTATGAAACCAGTTGAGAGCGGTCGTCCTTAGGAAGAAACTACTTGCTACCTGGTGAGATCTTTGCCAAGAAGAAAGCAGACCGACACTTACGTGTTGGGAATCGTCGACCAATTTATCGAAATAGCTTGAACTCTTCCCTTTTCGTAATTGTGAAAGTGAGAGCTGTGCTAACGAAAATCCTAGAGCTAATCAGTCTGTTCGGCTATACCGATAGGCTTGTCACGAACAACGCGACTTTTTTAACCGCTCAAGTGTTTCGTGCAACATGCCATTACTTGGCAATTGAGCACCACACTAATTCACCCAACTCCCCCACTCCAATTTGACCGAGCGATTCAACACAACGCTCAACCTAAGGCTAGCGGCCTCCGTCCAGAAACAAAAGTACTGGGCAGACCACTTGAACGAGCTCGCGGTTGCTATCAGAACGGCAGAAACTTGTTCGACTGGTTTTTCTGCTGCCTTTCGAAATATAGGACGGGAAGTGGCCCGCTGGCTCACTAACACATTTATCAGCCAACCCGAAGAAGAGAAAACGGCTTCGGAAACTTCAGCCTACGCGTCGAATCTTCAAAAGCGAATTTGTCGAGCTGTCATGTCAGCAAGACGAGTTTGCGTAAGCCAGAGCCCAGCAGAAGGCTCAACATGACCGCGAACTGCCACCTGGAATACAAGGTCGGCGATGTTTTTGTGAAGCGCGAACACACTCTCAGCAGCGCCATTAGGGCATTTCTGCAGCCCAAACACCGCAAAGGCTTGGGCCGTAACAAATCGAGAAAGTTTTGTCTCGGATTTTGTACTTGCTGAAGTAGCCCTCTTCAGAGAAAACCAGCTTTGCCTGATCGCAGATTTTAAAGCCTGCATTTTTGGGGCTGACGATTCGGTGAAAGAGCCCACGGGTTCGCAAGGCGACGACGAGGTAACCCCGCTGATGCAGTGTGCTCTTGGCAGGCTTATTTGCTATAATCTCGCCGGGAGGTCACGTCAGTGACATCGCACGCTAAACGGCGGCTGCTTTCCCGCCCTTGCAGCCGTCCCTTTTCTCAGTCTCAGTTAGCGCGGCCGACCCTTTCCCCACGAATTCTTAGGGAGACGCTCGCGCAGGGCCCCAGCCCGTTGACTATCGTCATTTAAAACTCCCCTCCAGCACGCTGTAAGGGCATGTGGTCTCTTTTTGTTACGTTCGTAAGAGTGCGTGTTACGTGGTTGGTGTGCATTACTTTTTCCCATTTTGGCTTTGATGAGCGCGCATAATGTATTATATACTGACTTGCTTTGTGTTTTACAGGGAAGCTGTTAGCCTCTCGCTGGTCAGAAAATTTCGTGTCGTAAACAGAAAACCCAGGCAGGACACAGCAGTTCTCGCCTAAGATGCAGAGCGCATGCTTCAGGGTAATCGGGCACACAGAATAGGGCTCAGTATTCATTAAAAAAAACAGAAAACAAGCCTGTAAATCGCCTTATGGATGATAAGGAGCCTCCCCCCACTATGTTTTCCTGGGAAAGAATATATTTGCAGATTATGTCTGAAGGACTAGTGCCACTAAATAGAGCAAGCCTTGCCCAAGACTTCGAGCGCATGCGTCAGGCTGGGCACGACCCAGCATTTGCGGCCAGAGACGTCGAGTGCAAGTAACACGCCCGTCGAGATGAGGAACATTTATTACCCTCCCCATCAGCATGTTCAGTGGTTTACAACCGCTTCGATGGATATCCACTTTAGCCGGGCGGGATGGCGAACATTTTTTGTTTGTGAGATCGCTCTAACCCACGGGTGTACGTAGTGTTTTCCCTTCTTTTGTTTGATTTCTTAAGCGTTGTGCAGTACAATATAGTACGAAGGCATTTTATTTTCTTTGTTACTGGATTCTGTATCGTTCGAATTTTAGCCACGTGAAATGCGTCTTCTTTTCTGCACGATGTAAATATAGTGTTTTTTGTTTCTATGTTTCTTTTGACGTTATTATTTGGTACGGGAACCCCCTTTTCTCGGTACGCAGGAAACAGTACTTCCACATTTCTTTCCTTTCCTATTTATCCCTTTTAGCGATGAGCACGGTAAGCTTTTTTCTCTTTCTACTCAGTCGTAGCGAGAGAGGGGATGTCAAAAAGTAGCATCTCGGTTTGTCGAGGGGCGGTGACCTCTAAAGATGGTCGAGGGATCTCGCGCGTGCCCGGAGTTGAGAGTAATGGTATTGGGTTTTGAAAGCGTCGGATTTCGGCCGTACGCGACGCACTGTTCGCGCGTCACGTCGCGTAACGGTGTCCGGGAAGGTAGTTTGAAAGAGCAGGGTAGACTTTAGGGGACCGTCTATTCCTTGGGAACAGGAAAGTGGCCCTCTCCTGGCAAGCGGAAAGCGCTGGCCTTCGGGATTTTAAGAGTGGAGCGCAGAACGTTGTGGAGAGGTAGCTTGGCCTCGATGGAAAGGAAACTCGTCACGCGTTTTGCGGGGCGTTTGTAAGTGTGTTTGGTGTGTGCGTCTGCAGGCACCAGCCAAGAGAATGGTGCGTTCCGCGAGTAATCTCTGTTTGGTAGCGTGCAGCCACCGTCACTTCTGTCTCGTCGTTGCACTTGAGGGTACTCATGCAGATGGAGGTGTTAGGTCTAGGCCCACATGTCCCACAGAGATGCCGCCATGAGGGCTGGGCTGCGCCAGGTTGACTGCCCCGACCGGCGCAGAATTGGCAGCCTGTTGCAATCTGCGGAAGAGATGCCTTCTACAGATACGGACAACTTCGTGTTGCCATCGGAATTTCAACATGCATCATCGTCACCATGAGTCAAGGGCTGTCGTCCGGCTGCTGCCTCGCTGCCGCTAAGTGCAACGGACACCAACGCCGCTCGTCGCTCCTTGCCAATGCACCCATCGTTTTCCACGCGAGGTTTACACGCCTGAGGAGCGCCATCATGACCCTCCTACATACCAGTAGACTGCCCATGCCACATTCCGCTCTTTTCTCGTACTCCCTTCGCTGCTGAGTTGCCCTCACGAGAAACATTTGTGCTCCCAAGCCGCCGAGCATTACGAAAGCCCGGCAAAACGGGGTCAACCGGATTTCTGTAAATATCAGTTTCGCAGTAGCTAAGTGTACTTTTCAGCATGCCGGTATCTTTTGTGTTGTTCTGATTATTTTAGTAATACTTTGTGTTCTTCATTTTTTATACTTATATATAGCTTTTTATTATCCTACATGTACACAATATTGTTAGTATAGTTACTATTATTGGATTAAAAATCATTAGTACTGAACTATTCTTAATAATTTTATTATTCTAGTTACGTGTTTCTGGAAATCGTGTGTGATTTAAGAGCTTTGTTTTGTGGATGTATGTTGAACCGCATACTCGTCATGGCCACCCTCCCCAGGCCATTGACCTCCGACCACTGCGAAATCTTTCCCATTGACCTCCGACCGCTCCGGTCCTGCGCTGCTTGCGCCAGAGAGAGAGAGCAAACATATTTATTTGTTCTGCAAACGCGACGTGAGCCGCGTCGCGTTTGCAGCCGGCCAGTCGGTTTCCGTCACCTACTAATGCCTTACCCCTGGGTGGGGGTGACACTTTCAGGCGTTGAAGCTCGAGGGCGTCCAAGACTTGCTGGACGGCCATGTGTTGTATCACGTTGTCTTTGCACGCCACCGCACTGACAAGGTACGGCATGAACGCCTCTGCTGCACTGGCCTCGCTGAGGTGTCTTCTGCAGTCCCACAGGATGTGGTCCGCCGTGGCCCTGTCCTTCTTCCACATCACACACGTCACTGGGGTACACCTCCGGGTATATGTGTTTAGCTATCACAAGGAGTCATCAGCGCACATGTTTGCAACTGCGTAAACACCACTGCTTCGCGTAGCGTCAGCTTAGGGTGCGGGGGGGGAGGGGTAGCGTCCGGCGGTTAGTCGGGTACCCCTCCAGGGTGTCCTTGTAGGTGGTGAGTGACACCACCTCGTCGTCTTCTTCCGCCGCAAGTTGGGGGCTCGGGCTCGCACCGCGGCTGGTTAGTGCGGGTGCCGCCCGGTCCGCCTCCTCGTTCCGGTTCTCGCCTGTGCTCAACGGGCCGGCGTGCGCCGGGAACCACCTAATAGTCACCGCTGATCGTCTGGGGAGTAGGGCCCCGCACACGCTCACAACACTGAGGGAGACACTATTCGCAGCGTAGTGCGAGATCGCCTGTCTCGCGTCACTGATCACTGTGGTGCAGTCTGGGTTCACAAGGGCTAATGCGATCGCCATCTCTTCGGCCTGGTCCGTGCTCTTGGCCCTGACGCTGCCGGCCGTGTACAGCGCCCCGGTGGCGGCTGCTACGACCGCCGCGGCGTACCTGTTGGGCCGGTCCGGGTACTTGCCTACGTCCACGTAATATGCTCCGGTGTCCGTCGCGTGTGTCGCGGAGAGTGCTTTGGCTCTGGCGAGCCGTCGTTCCTTATTGTCCTCAGGATGCATGTGCCGGGGAATGGGTGGCACGTGGAGGTTGCGGAGCAGGTCCTGCGATAGCGAGGCTCGCTCCGCGCCGTCCTACGTTCCTTTTCCCTGGTGCACGAGCCGCTGTAGGATCGCGCGTCCCTCTTTCGTTTTCTTTATTCTCGTTAGCTGTGCCGTGCGCTGGGCCTCGGCTATCTCGTCGAGAGTGTTGTAAACTCCCAGCTCGGGGAGCGTGTTCGTGCTGGTGTGCGTGTATAGCCCGAGCGCCGCCTTATACGCCTTGCGGATGACGTCGTCGAGCTTCTTGCGCTCAGCCGCCTTCCAGTCGTGGAAAGCCGCTACATATGCTACGTGACTGACTGCGAATGACTGGAGGAGCCGGAGCGGACTTTCTTCCTTCATCCTCGCATGCCTGGTGGACACCATCCGGATGTGTCTAGTGGCCGTTTCCATCTTAGCTTCCAGCTTCCTGATTGCGAGGCCGTTGTGCCTGAGCGCGTCTATGTGGAGGCCGAAGACCCTCAGGGTCTTAATGTGTGGGATGGCCGTGACCTCCCGCGTTCTCATGGTGATGTCCGGGGTTGTACCCTTGCACCTTCCGTTGGGTGGCAGAATTAGGAGCCTCGAATTTGCAGGCGAGCAGATCAGCCGGGTTGCCTGCAACTGGTTCTCGATAACGTCGATCGCCCGCTGCAGTGCGGCCTCAATGTGGCCGTCACTGCCTCCCGTCATCCACCGGGTGATGTCGTCGGCGTTGATCGTGTGATTGACGTCCGGGAGGCCGGCGAGCTTGTTGGCCACCCCGATCATCACCATGTTGAACAGAATAGGTGATATGACCGACCCCTGCGGCGTCCCGACACTGCCCAGCGTCTTGATAGGCAGCTGTATATCCCCGACGTTGATTGCCGTCGTGCGCTCGGTGAGGAAGTCCCTGATGTATGCGAACGTTCTCTGCCCCATGTCGAGGCGGGACACTTGCTCGAGGATAGCTGCATGCATGACGCGATCAAATGCACTTTGTAAATCTAGGCCCAGGACCGCTCGGTTGTCTAGAGAGTGGGTCGCTTGGTCGATCACTTTCTGCTTAAGCAACAACATGGCGTCCTGAGTGCTAAGCTTAGCCCGGAAACCTAGGATCGTATCGGGGTAGAGTCCTTCGTCCTCGAGGTACGACTGTCATCGGTTGAGAAGCACATGCTCTAGGACGTTGCCCACGCATGACGTAAGCGATATTGGGCGCCAGTTGTCAATGTTAGGGTGCTTACAATGTTTGGGAATGAGCACTGTCCTCGCCTCCTTCCATCGCTTGGGTAGCTTGCCGTGGCGCCAGCACTCGTTGTAGTACCGTGTGAGAGCGGAGATGGCCGCCTCGTTCAAGTTGCGGAGCGCCTTGTTCGTCGTTCTGTCAGGGCCTGCCGCCGATCTGCAGTTGAATGTCTGGAACACCGCCCTGACTTCCCACTCCTCGATGTCGCCGTCGAGCCGGGCGTTGACCGCTCCCGTGTAGCTCGGGAGGGGCTCCGGGGGCATGGATGGTAGGTACTTCTCGTTCAGGCGTCGGCGAACCTCCGCCTCGCCGACTTCCTGCCGGGTCTTGTGTACGGAGCGGGCCAGGACGTGCTGTTGCGTTCCCTTGGTGTTTGTCTCGTCGAGCAAGTCGTGAAGTAGCTGCCAGGTGTGACTCTTGTGCATCTGCCCATCGCCCTCTTGTCAGACCGCGTCAGACCGCGTCTTGTCAGACAGGACGGCGCAGTGTTTCTCTATCTCCCGGTTGAGCAGTGCCACTCTCTTGCGAAGCTTTCTGTTGCTGCGCTGCTTCTTCCATCTGTCTCGCATGGAGTTCCTCGCCTCCAGGAGGTGTGCGAGCCGGCTGTCAGCCTGGGGTGCGAAGTCGTCGAGCTCGATTTCAGTGGTGGCCGATCGGGCTGCTTCGTTGAAGGCTTGCGTCCACTTGTCGATGTGTTCGATGTGTGTCGGAATGCCTCCCAGAGCTTCGCGTCGGTGCCTTGGACTTCAGCGGCACGGTGATTTCCAGGCTGCAATGGTCGCTTCTTAGTGTCTCGCCGGTGTTCCTCCACCACGTCCAGGCACCAGACTCCTTGCAAAAGGTTAGGTCGGGGTTGGTATCCCGCTGCACCGACGTGCCGTGGCGAGTGTGCGCTGCCGGGTCGTTGAGCAGTTGATAGCCCGCATCCGTAGCGTCCTCGAATAGGGTGCGTCCCTTGGCGGTCGTCTTGGGGTAGTCCAGGTCCGTGTGAGGTGTGTAGAATTCTCCGAAGAGCAGCGTGGTGTTGTCCTTGGCCAGCTGGCTCGCCTTGTGAATGAAGGTCCGGAACGTCTGCTGGTAGTGCTTTGTGTTGCTGTACGTGTTGACCACGAAGGTGCTCTCCTTCCTTCTTCTGCCCGTGACGATCTCCACTGCACAGTGCTCGATGGAGCTGTCGCTCAGCAATGCGTGTTCGATGTAGGTGATGCCCCTCTTCACTAGGATACACACTCCCTGGTCTGTGCCCCTCCCAACTGTCCTCGCACTGGGCGGGCTGGCGTGGGAGCGGTACCCCGGCAATGTCGGGTGGGGGGGTTTCGCTTTGTGTTTCCTGCAGCAGTATAACGTCCGGTTGACGGGGTAGCTGTCCGATGTACTGCTGTAGTGATGCCCGTTTGCTGGGAAATCCGTTCGAGTTCCATTGCAAATCACCAGTTCTTGATTGGGGGCTAATGTTGCTCTGGCCATGTTGGTTGTTGACTGGGTTGCGGGTGGTGAGGTCCGGCGCTGAGTCTTGCGATTGCTGCATGCATTTGTACCTGCGTCTCCTGGATCGCCTGGATACTGGCCTGCATTCTCTGGCACGTTTTCTCGAGTTTCGTGAGGCGGGCGTTGATATTTGCCGTTGTGGCTTCTAGCGCCGCCAGGCGCTTGTTGGTGGATTCCTCGAACCTGTTGAATCGTTCCTCATGTCTGTTGAAGCGCTCTTCTAATCTTTGTAGGGCCGTCATTCAACAGTTTCCCTCCAGATTTCTTTACTTCATCTCTCCACCAGGGTAATGACCTTTCCCTTCTTCTATACCCATATCTTGTTATCCACTGTGTTACACTGATTGTCCAGCGATTTTCGATTTCTCTCACCACACGGCCAGCCCAAGGCCATTTCTTTTTGTTTATTTGAAATATAATATATTCTTTCTAGGTTGTTATCTGATACATGTATCTCGTTTCCTGTCCTTGAATGTATTCCTAACATTATTCGCTCCATCGCCCGTTGACCCAAACCTAAGCTGCAAAGTTTCAGCTCCGTATTGCACCACCGGCAGTACGCAGAAGTTGTACATTTTTTTTCAGACAGCGAGGTAGCTTATTTTCATTACTTCAGAGTGCTTGTGAAGTGCTCCCCTGCCCTACCATATTCTGCATCGGAGTTCTCTCTCGTTGTTGTGGTCAGCACTAATCAGCTGTCCGAGGTAGTTTTATTTTACTTCTACCGTTTCGTTCACTAAGCTGACGAGGCGTATCTAGCATGGGTAATCCTTATTACATTGGAATTATTCATATTTGTGTCTACTCGCACAGGTGCTATCTGATTGTAGTTCCTCAAGCACTTCTTGCATATGTTCTGCAGTCTCACTGAGCAAGACAACATCATCCGCCAACCTCAAATGGCTTAAGATTTCCTCCATGAAATATTAATGGTATGTTTTCCCAGTCAGACGCCGTAAATACCATGACCAGAAATGTCGCCAATGGTTTTGGTGACATGGTATCTCGCTGTCGTACTCCCTTATGGAACGGAAACTTGTCGCTTTGCTTCTTAAGGGTTATATTACCTGTGCATTACTTCTATTTGGGGCGTTTTGTTCCAAATGAGCTAGATCTACAAACCAAAACTGAATCGGATAAAACTGCAATGAAACAAAAAACTCGCCACCTTTCACCCCAAAAAAGGGGTGGCTTAAAAACAGTTGAGATAACGCTCTAAAACCGTGCACGCAGATCGTAGTTTATATTGAAAATAAGCCAGATCCTGCGGTTTCAACTATAGAAAAATGGAGGCAAATTCATTCACCCTAATTTTGGCTGGAATGTTTGACTATTTCGTGGGTGTTTCCGGCAGTTTTTTTTTCTTCTCGGAACAGGGTCTTTTATGAATCCAAACGGCATTTAGGAGACCGGGTAAATATCTTCTGTCGAAGTCAATGACGAAGTCAACGGAAGAGAAAGTGGACGAAATGAACCTGAGCTATATCAAGCAATAATTTTATTTCGTCTCACCAGTCCTTGCGAAATTTGTCTACTTATATTTATTTTTTGCTGCCATATTTACCATTTTAGTACTTAACTAAGTCGCGCATCTTAGAAGCACTGTTATGCCTTCATTGGGATGAAGAAGAGGACATGAGCAACCTTCTTGTGAAGCGTTTTTGATATTCATTGAAAGCAATGAAGAAATTACGTACTTCAAGAGCTCCTTCAAGTGCATTGTCCAGAAAAACTAAAAAAACTCCAGAAAAGCGAGTTCGCGAACCGGTTCAAGCTCTCGAACCAGTTCGCTAAATGGTTCGACGTGATTTTGTCAAACCTTAACTGAACCAGAAATGATTTTGCCTGAACCAGAACCGTAACCGAACCGGTAGTCTTTTCGGTTCGACACACTGATATATATCTGCGTGCGTGCGTGCGTGCATGAGTGTGCGTGTGTGTGTGTGTGTGCCTGTGTGTGTGCGTGCGTGCGTCTGTGGGGGGGGTGAATGTGTGTGTGTATTGAAAAACCATTTGATGAGTGTAAAATGTGCATTTATCTTATTTATTTATTTATTTGTACCCTCAAGGCCGAGAGGCATTTCAGAGGGGTGTGGGTTACAATGTTATACACAGAACTAGAAAGCAGCACCACAAGTAGTAAGCAGATCAGTACAAGCATAGATGGGCCCTAATCATACAATGGTAGCTAGTGCTGCACGAAACTGATGGTTGTGTTTGATTGCGGCGGTCAGTTCGGGAAGGCGGTTCCAATCTCGTGACGTCGAGGAATAAATGACAGAAAGAAGGAATTGGTATTACAAGATAATGTTCCTACTTTGTGTCTGTGATAGATACGAGGATAAATATATGAAGGTGGAGTAATTAACTCAGTGCATAGGGGCGAATTATGGTAGCAAATTTTGTGAAAGAGACAGAGGCGAAAGTGTTTGCGGCGTGAAGTTAGAGTGTGTAATTGAAGCAAGTTTTTTATGGACGTGACACTTACCGCACGGGTGAAATTGCCGAGAATGAAGCGTGCTCCGTTGTTCCGCACAGGCTGAAGTGATGTCGCCACATAGTCATGGTTCCGGTCCCAAATGAATGATGCATATTCGAGTTTAGAACGAACCAATGATTAATACAACAGTGTTTTCAAAGAGGTAGGCGCAGAAAACAAGTGCCGGCGAAGGTAGTCAAGCGTGCCTTTGGCAAATTTAATAACGGTATTATTATGAAGCGACCAGGTGAGATCAGTTATGTGAATTATCAGGTAACGGTACGACGTCAAAGGTTCAAGAAGAGTGTTGTTAAGATAATAGGAAGCAGTCGAATGGGCTGTTCTTGAAATGCGTAAGACATTGCACTTAGTAGTACTAAGGTCCATTACCATTGCTCACACCACTTAGAAATTGCATTATTGTCCGATTGCAGTGCCGTAACGTCGTTACCCTTGTTAATTTTTTGAAAAACAACGCAGTCATCTGCAAACTAGTTAATATTAGACAGAGCAGAGCCAGGTTGATCATTAGCGTATACAAAAACCAAACGTCGTCCAAAGAAAACCTGGGGAACACCCGAATGAACAGAACTGGTTGAAGATTCACAGTTATTGGCTGTTACAAACTGGAAACCATTAGAAAGGAAATATTCAATCCATGCAAACAACTTAAGATCTAGATTTAACTTGCTTAGTTTGTAAAGGAGTACTTTGTGAGACACTTCGCCAAAAGCCTTCGAGAAGTCGAGGAAAATACAATCTGCGGATGAGCGGCGATCTAGAATTAAGTGTAGCTTGTGAGTTAATGAAAGGAATTGGGTCTCGCAGCGAGAACTTCTTGCGACAACCATTTTGCGCGGGTGAGAAGAAAGAGTTAAATTCAAGAAATTTGAGCCTATGGGAAATAACTCAGATGTTCAAGAACTTCGCATGGAATGCTTGTTAGTGATATGGGTCGAAAATTGTTAGGCGTGTGTTTGTTACTTGACTTATGGAGTGGCACCACCTTCCCGACTTCCCAGTCCACAGGCAGGAGCTAGTGTCGAGGGTTTGCTGAAATATTTTGCACGAAATAATAGAGGAATACACAACAGTACTTCTTAAGAACTTCATAACTATTAAAGTCAACACCGGGCTTGATGAGGGTTTCAATGGCTGTTTTATTTTACTTACACCACCTCGGTCAGTAACAGAGGTGTCGATGAAGAGATAATTACAGTTATGAAGATCAGGTAGTGAGGGGTTAAAAGAAACAACGATGTTCTGGCAAAAAAACTGCATTGAGTAGGGAAGAACATTCGCTACTGGGTATGAGAAAACCATCTGGCCCAGTCAATGTAATACTATTCGTTTTAGATGGAGTGATCACACGCTAAATTTTTTAGGCTTCTTAATAAGCATAGAAGGGAGAGTGCGCAATGAAATTGTGATTTGGCAAGTTTTACTGCTGCAATGTATGCTTTGTTGGCGGCTGTGTATGCGTTTCATCGGTAATCACTCGAAGATTTTCTAGCCAGATGATAGCAGCGCTTTTTCGATTAGATAGCCTGTTAAACTGCTTGTTGTGCCAAGGCATCTCCGGGTTAGAATTTATTGTGCGCAGAGGGATGTATTTATCACTTAGTTCATGAAATTTACTTTTGATTGATTGTAGGGTTTAACGCGCCCACGCAACGCAGGCGATGAGGCGCGCCGTAGTGGAGGGCTCCGGATAAATTTTGACCACCTCGGGATCTTTAACGTGCTTCAAAATCTCGCACACACGGGCGTTTTTGCTTTTCGCCTCCATCAGAAAAGCGGCCGCCGCGGCCAGGAATCCAACCCGCGACCTCGTGCTCAGCAGCGCAACGCCTTAGCCACTGAGCCACCGCGGCGGGTGACTTTACTTTTAAAAAGGTTACAGTTTTCTAGAACGGTACGCGTATCAAAATGCAACAAGAAAGTGTCCAGAAAGCAAGCTGGTTCGTTGTTAATAGTTTCAAAGTCAGCTATTGAGTAGTCGCGAATTTGCTTAGTTGAGGTCGTAGCCTTGCTTACTGGAACGTTTATATTAAATCAAAGGAGCGAGTGGTCGCTCAGACCGCGTAAGTATAAAATCGGGGAAACAAAATTAGCGTGCGTAGTTAATATCAAATCCAGTATGTTATCAGTCTCTTGCGTGGTTCTAGTCGGTTCAGAAACGATCTGGCCAAAGAAAAATAATGAAAGAAGATTCAGAAATTCAGTTGTTTGAGATGAAGGGGGTTGAAATGCGGGGGCTTCCGAGGACCAAGAAATATGTGGGAAGTTAAAATCACGCTTACGAGTATAGGAGCAGTGGAGTGTCGTGTAGAAAGAATATTCAGTGCGTCATGTAGTTCAGAGACAAACGTTGCGGGATATGAAGGGGGAAGGTAACATACGCCAATAACGAATTTCCGCTGCCCAATGTCAACGCAAGACCAGTACAGACTCTAAATATTTATGTATTTATCTTTTATTTACGAATTTTTTTATATTTTCCGATTTATGTATTTATTGATTTATTTATCTATTATTTCTTTATTTATTTATTTATTTATTTATTTATTATTTATTTATTTATTTATTTATTTATTTATTTATTTATACATACTGCAGCCCAATTGGGCCATCGCAGGAGTGGGTTGGTACATTGAATGCAAAACACTTTTCTGCACAGAATAACCCGTATAAAAACACAACACATTTAAATTCACTTATTCATAAAGTTTAGACGTAATAGATAAGTACAGCATGACATTGAATTTATGCAAAACTGTCATAACACAATCAATTTAAATTCTGCAATAATTTTTTCAGAGGCAATGACCCAATTTCACCTGGTAGTATGTTTCATTTTTCAATGATTCGCGGGAAGAAGCTGTACCTAAATAGATTAGTCGGTGCATGAAATGTTGCAAGGTTTAGTTTGGGGTCATTTCTAGTAGATTTAAGATTATCGGGTGACAAATTGCTGTTGTCTAATGAGTAACGTGGAGTATTCGTAAGAATATCTAAACGTTTAAGACATTCGCGTTCACGGCGCTCGGACAAGGTCTGTAATTCTAGTGTAGCAATGTGGAAGGACGGCCAAAAGCTCCAATCGAAACGGCGGAAAATAAAACAAATGGATTTTTTCTGAACAGATTCAAGTGTGTTAATTTGAGATACTTTATAATTGTTCCAGATGGTACACGCGTATACTAAGATGGGTCGGGTAAGCAAGCGTTTTATATGTTAGCAATTTCGTTTCGAGTGGAGCTTCCCGCAATATACGGTTTAGGTAGCCTAACTTTTTTAGAGCTTTATTGCATGTATATTGAATGTGCCTTGACCAAGACAATGTAGGTGTGAAGATGACGCCCAGGTACTTATATTCGTTCACCTGCTGCAGGGAAGAGCCTGTTGAAAGAATAATTAAACAAAGAAACGGAACTGCGTGTACTGAAAGAAAAAGTGCCTGTTTTAGATGCGACGCATCTCTTGCACTGAGGCATGTCCCTCCTGCGTCTACGTCGGCATCGGCGGCGTCCGCACGCCATCTGCGCAAGCGCGACTCTCCTCCGCTCTTCTCTCCGACAGCTGTGCGTAACGCTCTCACTCCGTCTCATTATCATAAACAACAGCTGCGTGAGCGCGCTTCGCTCCGCTCCCGTCGCGCAAGTGCCGTGCATGCGCGACTCTCCTCCACCGTCTCCTCTCCTTCAGGCGCTGTGAATATAAAGCGGGTAGCGCGCTGCGGCGGTTCAGTTAGCGCTCGCTCTCGTTCTACTTCGCGTCACAACATGTTTCACCCCATTTAGAGAATCAACCCAAAGGAAACACCAATAGAACCCCCGATGCGTCGCATCACACCAGGGTTCCCTCGCGGGAAGATGGGCGTAATTTTTGTAAAGTTAATATTTAATTTGCCATGTCTGGCACCACCTGCGAAAATTGAGCAAACAAATCATTTAGTAAAATATGATCATAATTCGTTGTAATTACATTGTACAACACGCAATCGTCAGCATAGAGGCTGCTGTTTTCCGGATGTATACTTAGGCAGATCATTTATATACAATATGAATCAAAAGTAGCTCCAGGACGGAACCCTGGGGAACTCCGAATGACACATGTACTACCGACGAATTTGTGGAGTTAAACGAAACATACTGAATCGATCATGTAAAAAGCTAACAATCCAATCAACTAAGGCCGAGTTGTTAAGTGTAACGCGAAGTATATGAAGAAGTTTTGAATGGGTAACGGTGTCGAAAGCCTTAAACAGGTCTATAAAAATTCCGTCAATTTGATTTCCTTCGTCAAGAGCGTGGGCAATGTCATTGGAAAATTCAACAAACTGAGTTATTGTGCTAAAGCCGCGACGAAAATGATGCTGGACGTGCGAAATCATGCAACAAAAACTCCATATAATGACTGAAGATTATATGTTCGAGAAGTTTACATGATTGAGACGTTAATGAAATCGGACGATAGTTCAATGGTGACTGCTTGTTGCTATATTTAAACATGGGAAATATTTTTGCCAATTTCTATACTAACGGGACAGTCGCAGTAGAGATAGATTTAATAAAATTACAGTTGAGTTCCGGCTCGTCCAAACACAATATCTAAACAGAAAAGCATTGTTAATTCCATCAAGACCGCAGGATTTCTTATTGTCCAGGTGCAAGAATAAATTTGGAACGTCCTCGACAGACATGGTTATATGGCCAATTGTGTAATACGACTCGTGTGGGAAATCGGGTATTTCGAAGTTGTGTGTTATGAATACTGACTGGAAGTACTCATTGAAGGCAGTGGCGATAGTTATAGGGTCACTAGACGGGACATTGATAACTAGTATAGTATTAGTATAGGCTGAAGAGGGTATAATTGTACTCCAAAATTTCCTAGGGTTAGTTTTCAGTAAATCTTGAAATGTAACCCTGAAATAAAATTCTTTAGATGAATCTTTAGATGTGAGTATGAATATAAATTGAGGGCGATGGATAACACTTTTTGACAGCAAGTAATACGCCACCGCCTTGACGCAAGGTTCCATCGAAGCGACAGATGTTAAAACAAGACATGTCGAAAATCTCACAATCATGAATACGTGAGAGTGCTACGATGTCTGCGCTAACGGTGTTAATGACAGAGTTAAGGGATTCCCGTTTGCTTGTTACACTGCGAGTCTTCTCTAGAATTACGGAGACACATGACATCGGTGCACCAGCTCCCATCGCGTGTTCCTAGCTTGTCGGGATGCCGGGCAAAGCAGACGAACTCGCCAAAACGGTGTCTGCGGACGCGGTCTTGGGAAGTGGCGCAGTAGGCGGCGCCCGTTTGATTCCTTTTACGCAGTTAGACACGGTGTCGTACATGAAGCACCGGTCATCTATTATTAGTTTGTTATAGCGCAACCGGAATTGGGGAAAGTGTGGTTGGCGTTTGCCGAATTCTAGAAGTTTCTTTCTAGCCTCCTTAGTAGCGGCAGAGAATTCTACGATACCGCCATGTCTATAGTTTTTAAAACAGCGCGGTCGGAAAGAATCGCTTCCTGCATCTTGAAGCTGCGAAATTTAATGATGACCGGACGAGATTTGTATCTGGAAAAGGTGCCTTTGCGGTGAACGCGATCGACATCGTTTCGAGTAATGTCTTTTCCTGTCGCACTTGATCGCACTTGATCTTGCCCCGATTCTAGGTAGTCCAGCCGAGATTGCAAGACGTCCTGCTGCGACATCAAGCGCTCTGCAGCGTCGCTCACAGCCGCCAGGCTCACCCCTCATCTGCTCTAACACTTCCGATATGGATTCTAAGCATTCAAGATGGCCGAAAATGTCAACCAGCTTTGTTTCTATTGCCTGCTGGCCAGACTTAATTTTTCTGATATCTGTTTGAACATACGCTTGCCCTTTAGTTAATGTGGGTGTCTGTTCGTTCATGTCTTTGAATATATGTAGCATTCTGTTCATCTGCTCCGAGTTCGCATCCGGAGGTTCGTCGCGAGCTGCGGATTGGTTTCGGGTAGAAGGACCAGGGTTAGTCTCTATGTCGCCTGATAGAAGCAGCAACAGCGCGACATCAATGCAGTCGAGCAATGTTTCACAAAGCACTTGTGGGCATGGGAGCAATATGAAAAAGCGATTGTTAGATCGCTGTGCGAAAATGAGAATCGATTACACACCTGCGGGCGTAGAGAAGAATTTTCGGCACGGTTTCACGAACGCTGCTCCCATGCCCACTATAGGCAAGTGTGCGTCGTGGCTTGTTGATATCCGTGCGCCACTGTGCTGCCGCCGTCACTTTGGCCGTGTTCTGGGTGAACTTCGAGTTGCTTAGTCGAAGGTCGATACCGTCGCAGCCACAATTGTAGATATCCAGCACGTCATCACCAGGTGACGCTTGAAAGGCCTGCCCATGATCGATGAGCGTAGGACGAAATGGCCAGACGAAAAAGAGGGTCAGCAAAACCTGCGGGGCGTAGAGAAGAATTTTCCGCATGGTTTCACGAACGCTGCTCCCATGCCAATTAGTTACTAGTTATTAGGCAATTGTTTATTAGGCAATTAGATATTATCTTCAGTTCGGGGTTATTAGGGAATTAGTTATTTATACGCAAATAGTTAAAGATATAGTTAGAGTTGGCAAATATTTAAAGGCATTTAGGCAATTAGTTATTAGCCAATTATTTATTATCTTGAGTAAGAGATGTTAACCTTACGCTAGAAACAACATACCAGCGAAATACGAGCATAAATGAAGAACTTTTATAGCGTTCAGGTGGACTTCAGATAACTTTTCTGCTATTTTGTGCGTAAGTAAATTTTCTCATTGGTAGAGAAGGAGAACGCTGCAAAATTTCAAAATCCCAAGGCCCAGAAGATATCATGTTTTGTGCGGCCCTCTAATCCTCCTGAACTAACCGCCTAATTCTCTAATACAAATTAATCAACCCACCACATCTTTTTAGTTCGCATTAGCTCATTCACTCATCTCACTAATCCACCCGTCTCCCCGCCAATACGCTTTAATGGACATTAATCTGTGCGCCAGTTAATTGTAAGGTTCAGAAGATTCAACATAACAAGAAAATGCTATCGCATCTACTGCAAAAGGAGGAATCAGAAGGCCCCAATTTTTTTCGATTCTCATGTTCTCTTAGAGCACTAATCAAAACACACAATGGCACTGTAAAAGAAAAAGTTACGGTTACGTAGTGAACTGTGTTTGTGTCTCAGTGCGGTTTGTATTTAACTTCCCATTGAAAGTAAAATAAGTGAAAGATATGGATTTATTGTAGACGATGTTGTAAAAAAAACTAAAAAAAAACTGTGCCGAAAAGAAGAGTAATTATTGTATCACAGCTAACAACCTAGTCAAAAACTCCCAAACGGGACGTTGAAATATATCAAGTTTCCCAGAGTGACAGTTATAGAGACGCTGCACTGTTTGGAGGGGGGAATGGGTGTTGAGTGCTGTAGCAATATGGAAAGGGGGGTAAACCTTGTTGTTTTTTGCGAAACACGAAGGCTGACTTGTGCAAGTAGTTCCTGGCATGTGATAATACCATGAAGCAGTTTATATAGAAAAAGAAGATCTAGGCGGGTTCGCCGACAACTCAGAGAGACATGTGATGGGAATCTGGATACTGCTAAGGCAGTCTCGGGAGGCCCAGAGGAAAAACGATGCCTGTATATTGATAGAAATTTGGTCTGAACACGCTCTATACATTTGCTGTTAGAATGACAGGTTCCCTTCCACACGACAGAGGCATATTCTAGTTGAGGAATACAAAGTGTTTTGAATAGTTTTCAGGAATGAATTAGGAGACCGAAAGTCACGTGAAAGTCTGCCTACAGCACCAAGAGAGCGAAAAGCCCGCTGAGTAAGTTGATCGACATGGGGAAAAAAAGTTAAGGCGCTGTCAAAGAGCACTCCAAGGTCTCTGATACCATCAACTCTAGACAGGGGGCCGCCGTCAATGGTATAAGGAAAGTAAAGGATGTTTGTTTTTCGGCTATAAGAGATGACCTTTGTTTTCTTTGGACTAAGATTTAACCTATTCTCTGAACACCATTTAGAGAACGAGGACACATCTTTGTTTAGGGAAACACAGTCCTCAGCAGACTCAATACGTTTGAATATTTTGATGTCGTCAGCATAGATAAGGAACGAAGACTTTTTGATTGCAGCTGACACATCGTTTATAAAAATAGAAACCAACAGAGGGCCCAACACAGAGCCTTGGGGCACACCACTTGTTGTCCTGTACATAGCGAACTACTTGCCGTAAACACTCACATAACAAAACCGATTGTGTAGATAACTCCACAACAATGCCACGAGTGGTGCATCAATGCCAGACAGAAAAAGCTTATTAAGTAACAACGAGTTGCAGACAACATCGAATGCCTTGCTCAGGTCGCAGTATACAACGTCCAACTGGCTCCTCTCTGAAACTGCTGCGGAGGCCTGCTTCATGAAGGAGGCGACGTTTGTTGTTGTCGACTTTCCCGATATAAAACCATGCTGGTTAGGTATAACGACGTTTTGTACAGAAGTTGATATGACTTGGTGAAGCGCTATCTCAAACAGCTTGGAGCAGGCACAAAGGAGAGAAACAGCCCTATAATTTGTTGCATCAGACGTCGGGCCTGTGTTTAATTGGACGCACTCGAGAGATTTCCACGTGCGAGGGAAGACGTCTGTTTTTAGACGATTATTGAATATATAAGTTAGAACAGGTACAAAAATACTCTCATAGGTTTTAATAATGGCTGGAGAGATTTTGTCAGGGCCACAGGAAAAAGGTGGTTTCATGCGCTTTAGGCTCTCAAGAACAAGCTTTTCGTCTAATAGTATAAGGCTTGGGACTTGTACAGGGTTTAAGAAAAGGTTCATTGCCGTCTCATCGCGCTGGCCATATGTAGCGCTGAATTGCTGCGCAAAATAGTTGGCGACGTCATGCACCTCTTCCCCAGAGGAATTAACAAGGCTGATGCGATCACATGAGCTGTTTTGAGGAGACCTGATATACTTCCAAAATTTTGCAGCCTGGGAATTCATGCTGCTCTCCACGGAATCTAGATAGGAGCGGTTGTCACGCTCATATAGACTTTTACATATTTTTCGGTTAGAGCGAAATTCCTCCTTCCATTTATCAAGTCCAGTGCTCTTTGACTTTCTGTGGTCGCGGTCCTTTAATTTAAGCGTTGTACGAAGTTCTGTGGAGAACCAATAGGGGTACTTTGATCGGCTGGGCTTAAACTTGGGGATAAACTTGTCCATACCGCTTTTGACAACCTCAGTGAAACGCTCGACCTGCGCACCACAATCAGGAAGATCTTGAATTGCAGACCAATCAAATGTACAAAAGAAGTCATACAAGCCAATGTAGTCCCCACGAGCATAACAGTAGCAAGATAATTCGTTATTCTTCGACGAGTCAGTATGGCGTTGAAAAGATATTGGAGTAGAAACAAAAACGGAGGATGAAACTTATCGGGTGTAACAAGAGAAATACCAGACCTCGATACTCGTGCATTCTGAATGTTTGAAAAGCAGAAGTCTGATATATTGTCGGAGCTATTTGTGATATTATTAAGTTGCACCATGGATGTGAAGGCTACGAAGTCTTATAGCATGCTGGATTTCTGTTGCACGTAATAGTTGTGTTGAAGAGTAACGCTATCCCATTGCACGCCAGGTGTATTGAAATCACCCAGAATAACATGCTGATGGTTTTGGGGAGATGTGAACACTTGTTCTATAGACGTAAGAACCTGATTGAACGACGAAGGAGCAATATCCGGAGGAATATAAAATGCCCCCAGTAAAACCATCTCACCTTCATTTAGTCGTATATCTAGCCAGACGGACTCGTGGTCGCCCTCCAGTTCATGACGCCGCACACATTAAAAAGCACGGTCAACCGCAACTAACACCCCCCGTCCCTTTTGCTTAACCCCACCAAAATCCCTATCTTTACGAAAGACTTGGTAGTTTGGTGGAGAATAATCCGAAGAGCTAATATCACCGCAGAGCCAGGTTTCGGAAATAACAATAACCTGAATACTTGAAGAAACTAAATTTCAGAAAAATTCGGACGCTTTGGTGCGAAGACCGCGAGCATTCTGATAATAGACGTCTATTCTATTTATTCCATTTGTCATCTTACGCGACATCGGTAGTAAGTACCATCTCCGGAAGCAGCTTTCCTCGGAACGGTTTAAAAAGACAATCCTTAGGCCACAAGGAGGGGTCTGCCAGACGCTGATACTAGTCCTCGTCTACACTCACGCAGAAGGAAGAATAGGAGTCGTACTTTGTCTTCAGCCGCTGGCACGATAAAGGTGTGACCTCTACTGACGTTAAGTGCGCGGTCAGTTGCGCAGAGGTGGTGCAGGGAGGTTTACTTCGAAACGAAGATACGCCTCGGGTGCTTCGGTCGCTGCAGAACGGAAATTAGAGTTGTGTCTGCTGCGCCTACACACGCCGCACTCCAGTTCTTTTTGTTGGACTTCACCGAGTCGGTGCGAGGCGTCGCACTGGATGGGGGACCTAGTAGGGGTGAAGGCAAAGAAGTTGTCGACCCTGGCATCGGCTGGTCGGGCGCAGTGTCAGCCACCGTCCCTTTCGTATTCGCTACAGCACCGGCAAACGTTGAAGAGGGCTGACGCCGTAGAGAAGCTGCCGCCGCCGTCCCATTGAGCATGGGCGTCGAAGGGGGGGAAGGCACGGGAAGAAAGGAACCGGCCCGTCGCGACAGCACCCCGCGCAAGCAGCGAACCTCCGCCCGCAGCGAAGCAATTACGTCTGCCTGCTGGGCGAAATCACGGGCATTGTCCCTGCACAGGCGTTCGTTCCCCTCTCGCAGCTTCGCCAGCTCGTCCGTCAGGAAAGAGATCCCCTCGAGGGCGTTGAGAAGCATGCGTTGGAGACCGGTCGAGTCTTCAAGGTCACCCAAACTGGGGGCGCTTTTCTGTGTAAGGAGTGGTTGCGTAGAGGGAGGCAAGCGTTGGCTTTCTTCGCCGGAGTCGATGCTAGGCCTACCCGCGGCATCCAACGCCGAACACAAACACAGACTACACTGCAAAGGTTGCTCACCAGTCAACAAAGATTGTAGCTCCTCATCCGGTAGCTGAATACACTTGATGTGAGCACGTTTTTTGCACGATGCACATCGAAAAAACTGCTTTCCGTAAAAAACAGAGCAGCACAGTACACACGCGTCCATGCTGGGCGCCATCACGGGTGCGTAATAATAATAGTAATAATAATTAATAATAATAATAATAATAATAATAATAATATAATGAATCAATCAATCAATCATGTTTATTTATGTGCCCAGGAACAGCCAGAGGCCTGAGTGCTGGCGCACGGATAGTTAGATAAAAACAAAATACAAAACAAACAAGCGACAAGACACACACAAATAGAAGTAGAGAAAATGACAGAAATAAAGCACAGGGGGGAGCCTGGGTACAGGTCAAAAAATAAAAAAGATGCCTATATTGCTCTGCCTGTCGTAAAGGCCACACGACAGGCAGAGGAACAAAGTTTTACACTAATACAACAAAAACAACGGCAAGAGTGTAGAGACAAATGATAAGCCGAACAAATGACAGTAAACAGTTTCAAAAATTCGCAACTATCAGTTGGATAGACACAACCACGAGAACCCAAATTCCAGAAAAAAAAGAACGACAGACATATCATAGACGTTTCACATTATGTATTCAACAGCGCTGTACGGTAATTATAAAGGATTTATGAAAGATGTGAAGGCGTTCAAAGAAGTGGTTGTAAGAATTGTGTATTCTGCGCATAGGAGAATGATTGGATTTGCGCGCAGCGGTCAAGAACGGGCGATGCGACCTCATGGGCCTTTGTGGTACACTAAACTCAAAACAGTTAAGCAGGTGTGCGCAAGAAAGGTCACCATGAACAATTTTGTGAAGAAATGTAAGGTCTGCACGCATACGTCTGCAGTTCAAGGAAGGGGTGGAAGGAACTATGGGAAGTCAGAATCAGGATGAAAACTGTGATTGTGATAATGGTGCTAAAATATTGATAAAAACTCCTTCTGCACGCGTTATATTATTTCACTACTAGATTTGGAGATGCCGTTCCAGGCAACAGGAGCATATTCTAACTGTGGTATACATATTGCAATGTATAGCATTAGAAAGGCTTCTGGCGAAGAGAATTCCTTTGTAATCCGAGACACATTCGCAAAACTTCGGAGTGCTCGCTGGGTGATGAGCCTAATATGAGCAGAAAAAAAGAGGTTACTGGGTCCACAGCTACCCTCATCCTCCGTAAGAAGAGCAGTAAAATACCTATAAGGAAGGGTGTCAGACAAGGAGACACGATCTTTCCAATGTTATTCACATAATGTTTACAAGAAGTATTGGATTGGGAACAGGTGGGAGTAAGGGTTAATGGAGAATATCTCAGTAACCTCAGATTTTCTGTTGACATTGCCTTGCTAAGTAACTCGGGGGACGAACTGCTAAGCATGCTTTCCGCACTGGACGAACAGAGTAGAACCATGGGTCTGAAAATTAATATGCAGAAAACTATAGTAATGATCAATCACCTCGGGACAGCTCGGCTGTTTGCGATAGGTGGCGAGGCAGTGGAAGTGGTGAGTTGTGGTGAGTGGTGACGCCAAGTTGTGACCCTAGATCCCAACCATGAGAAGAGATAATTAGAAGAATCAGAATGGGGTGGGTGAATATGGCAGGCATTCTCAAATAATGAGTAGCAGCCTACCATTGTCGCTGAGGAAGAAAGTGTATGACAGCTGCATCTTACCGGTACTCACCTACGGGGCAGAAACTTGGAGGCTCACTAAGAGGGTTCAACATAAATTGAGAACGACTCAGTGGGCAATGGAGCGTAAAATGATAGGTGTAACATTAAGGGACAAGAAGAGAGCGGAGTGGGTCAGGGAACAAACACGTGTTAAGGACATATTAGTAGAGATTAAGAAGAACTGGACGTGGGCAGGGCATGTAATGCGAAGGCAAGATAACCGCTGGTCATTAAGGGTAACAGAGTGAATCCCCAGAGAAGGCAAGCATTGCAGGGGGCGGCAGAAAGTTAGATGGGTAGATAAGATTAAGAAGTTTGCGGGGATACATTGGTCACAGTTGGCACAGGACCGAGGTTATTGGAGAATAATGGGAAAGGCCTTTGCCCTGCAGTGGGCGTAGATAGTCTGATGATGATGATGATGATGATGACTGTCGATAAGCACCCCTAGGTCCCTCATCTCCTCAACCCTTTGCAGAGGAGCTCTCTGAATACTGTAGGAAAACAGCCGACGGAGGGTTTTCCGGCTGAAGGTGACAACCTTTGTTTTAGCGGGGTTTAAAATTCGGCACTTTTTTTGCACCAGATCGATAATTCCGACACATCCATCTGCAAGGCACAGCAGTCCGGAACACCGCTAATGTGCGTGCCTAAATAGTTTGACATCATCAGCATAGAGAAGAAAAGAAGAGTTTGTTAACACTGTTGGCACATCATTGATAAAGATAGAAAACAATAATGGACCCAGCACAGAACCCTGAGGTACACCACTTGTTGCAGGGTAAGCACTAGACTTTTTGTAGTTTACATCTACATAAAAGGACCGGTCAAGGAGATAGTTGAACAACAAGGCAACAAGGGTTGCGTCTACACCAGACGTAGCAAGCTTGTTAAATAATAACTGATGGTTCACCACATCAAACGCCTTACTGAGGTTAAAATAAATAACGTCCAACTGGCCGCTTTCACAAACTGCAGCTGAAGCCTGTGTCATGAAGCTTGCAAGATTTGTGACCAGCGATCGACCCGAGAAAAAGCCGTGCTGATTTGGTATCACAACGTTCTTGACGCAGGCAGCAAGAACTTTGTGCAGAGCTGACTCAAAGAGTTTTGATGCAACACAAAGGAGTGAGATCGGGCGATAGTTAGAAACGGGTGATTTATCACCAGACTTAAATCTTAGAAAAATTCGAGCTATCTTCCATGCACGAGGAAATTTGCCGAAAAGTAAGCAGTTATTATAAATGGAAGTTAAGACAGGCACAAAAATGTTGCCGTAAGCCTTCATGAGGGCTGCTGGAATTCCATCCGCACCACAGGAAAATGATGGTTTCATCCGTTGAAGGCTATCATTGACAATTTTTTCAGAGAGCATTAGTGTATAAAAATTAGAGTTATTAAACGATAGGCGTTCGCCGTTGCCATATGGTAGTTGGAAGACAGGATGAAACTACTGAGCAAAACTGGTGGCAACATCCTCAACCTCTTCACCATCGGAATTAAGCAGGCTGACGTGTTCTTTAGACGCCTTAGAACGGCCGCGTACATACCTCCAGAAGTCAGCCGGTTTCTGAGACCCAGCAGCCTCTAACGACTCTATATAGAGCTGGTGGTAACGCCGGTAGAGGATTTTACAAAGTGAGCGATGCCGGCTAAACTCCGCTTTCCACTTGTCAAGCCCAGAACACTTGGCCTTTTTGTGGCCACTGTCCTTAACTTTAAGCGAACTTCGAAGTTCTTTAAAAAACCAGTGGGGAAATTTGGAATGAACAGGCTTATGACAAGGAATGTACTTTTCTATGCCACTCCTGACTGTTTCGGTAAAACGTCGAACCTGTTTGTCATCATCATTAAAATAAAAAACACTAGACCATTCAGCAGATGAATAAAAGTGATACAGCCCAGCATAATCTCCACGCTTGAAAGCATAACGCGGGACTGCACAATTGTCAACACCGCCAGAAAGATGCTGGGTCGCGACCAACACAGAGACAATAAGTGGGGGTGAAACTTGTCGGGGTGCACAAGGGATATTTAGGAGGCCCACACTTGTACGTTTTTTAAGTTTCAGAAGCACACATCTAGAACATTACGAGAAGAGTTTTCTATGCGGCAAAACTCCTGCAAGGAGGTGAACGATTGAAAATCTAATAGCATGCTGCATTTCTGCGCTACATAATGGTTCTTGGCCTCAAAGGAAAGACTGTTCCAGCGAATACCTGGGGTGTTGAAGTCCCCAAGTATAATGAGCTTATGGTTGGAGTGTGCATTTGAGACATTTTCTATGGATGTGAGTGTTCGATTAAATTCAGAAGGTAATACATCCGGGGATATATAAAATGCACAGATGGGTAGCTCCTCGCCCCTCGTGATGCCTAGCTCAATCCAGACTGATTCATCTTGGGTCTCGAGATCAGCACACCGCATGCACTGGACTGAGTGATCAACGGCAATGAGAACCCCGCCACCTTTTAAATGCGGAGCATTTCTTAGGCTCGCCTGGTCCTCCGTCGTTGATGGCGGCGCCGTCCACACGCTCACTGCGCATGCGCAACTCTCCTCCTTACACCCACAGCTCCGCGATACTACACTATAAAAAAGAAATTGTTAGCGGCACCCGGTTTCGAACCCACGACTCTCTAGCCGCAACGCGAGGTGCGCGGTGCTCTTCCAACTACGCTACAAATCCGGGACAGGAGCAAGTGCTACGAACGCGTCTTATGTCCTTGACTCATTCAAACTACGTCTAGAAGCTACTGATACAACGAAGGCACGTGAAGCTGAACGTCAATGGAAACGACGAACTGAAATCTTTAGACGGGGATGCTGAATTTCCCGTTCAAAAGCTGTGGCGGGAAGTGCCACGCGCCTTGCAGCTCAACCAGCCTCGTCCGCGTCCGCAGCGCCTCTGATGCAGATTGTGGCAGGATGTCCCTAGGGATTGGCCAACCAAAGAATCCATCCCGACATAGGTTCGATTTCAACCACCATCGTCATCTTCCCGTAGGTGAACCGCCGAAGAAGAAGAAGAACGAGAAGACAAAGCTGCGAAGAGGAGGGCGTGTACATTGCTCTCAGCCGGTGCACTAATGTCAACAACCTTTGCCTCACCAAAGCTGACGGAGACTACCGATTGTACCACACAGACAACATCGACAAGAACGTGATGGACGAGTTTCGCCTCCTCGAGAACCACCGCCTACTCACCGTAACACATCAGCACTTGCGTACCTTTGCCAACGGTGTGGACCCGGATGCGGAATTCCCTCTGGTGATAGTAAAAACCAAATCACTCAACATAAAGGCAACACAATGGAACCACAGGGAAACGCCACGATGCTTCGCATCCTCATCCCGGATGCCCACGGGAAGATGGTGTAATTTTTTTACGCAGCGACTGCTGGTGCGTTCCAGAAGAGGCTGCAGCTGATAACGCCACAGATGCCCAGTCGCTGTAAACCCATTAGGAGGCTAGTGTAGCTGGGATCGACGTTCTATGCAGAAGACCCAGTAGGGCAACCTGCGTGCGCAGATTATTTGTTTAGGTCCAGTTAATTTTCTGTCGCTTCTAAAGGTTTGATAGTTAGAAGGGAAATAGTCGGAAGACGAGATATCATTGGAAATCCAGGTTTCACTAATGGCAATCTCAGAAAATTTAGAGCATAGAATATTTTTAATAAATTCAGAGGACTTAGTTCGTAGACCTCGATTGTTTTGATAGTATATGTCGAGACTATCGTACTTACTGATCATTTTAAGTTATTTCACAGCTTTGCAGCATACCAGGGCGGACCTTGCCTTGGAACGGCTTGAAAAGGCAGCCTTTTGGCCCCATAGACGGGTCGCTGAGGCCGCCTCAAACACTCATCGTTAATATTTACGCAAAAAGAAGAATAGAAGTCGTACTTGGTCCTAAGGCGTTTGCACGACAATGGCCTAACTTGCACAGCTGACAAGTGTGCCAACAGTTGAGCAGATGTGGTGTTAGCCGACAGTTTTGAAACAAAGGTGGCCCTGGAGCTTGGTGGTCGGTGCACCACAACCGAGAAGCTTCCGACGCACCCACGTGGGGAGGGCTCATTTTCTTCTGCAAGTTCGTCGGTGGGCCATTAAACGCAGTGTCGGACCTTGGAGGCGGGGGCAGAGGGTAGACTGAAGGGGAAATCAAAGTGCTCACGGCCGTAGCAGGTTGACTGCTGGGGCGTTCAACGAACGGGGAAGCGGGGTAGAGGACAGGAAGGGGGCACCTTCACCAGCTGCACCGGCGGCGGCTTCGGCGAACGACGACCTCGTAGGGATACGAGACTGCGGTGACGTCAACGGTGGCATGAAAGCATTAGCAGGCTTCGGGGAAGCAGGCGGAGGAGCGGGGGACGCGTGAGCTTCCTCGCAGGCAGCGAACCTCCTCACGCCGGGAAGCGACGATTGCAGCCTGCTGGGCAAGCCCAGCCACATTGTCCCGTCGCAAAAGCCGGTTCTCCTCGCGTAGCTCGGTGACTACATCGCCGAGAAAGGAAAGGCTGGCGCAGGCTTCAGAGAGGAGATTCCTCAGGGCACCGACCTCTGCGCATAGGTCTGCAGAAGGGACGAAACTTGCTCCGACAGGGGACGCCACTCGTTTGGCTGGGATGTTCGCTGGCTGACCGTCTTCGCTGGTTAGCTCACCGCGGTCGCTAGGCATAGCGGGTGACGCCGCAGCCACACAGAGATTACACACGAAGGGCTGCTCACTGGAGATCAGACACTGCAGTTCCTCGTCCGGAAGAACAATGCATTTTCCGTGCGCACGGCGTTTACACGCAGAACATCGAAAAAAGTCCTGCCTGCCGAAGAAAGCGAGCCAGCAGAGTAGACACTTGTCCTTACTTGGCGCCATCATGCGGCCATCGATGCGGCCAAATAATAATAATAATAATAATAATATAAGTAATAATAATCAATCATGTTTATTTACGTGCCCAGGAACAGCCAGAGGCCTGAGTGCTGGCGCACGGATAGTTACATGGAAACAAAATACAATAAACATATTGCAAGAAACAAACCAGCCACAAGACACACACAAATTGAAGTAGTGAAAATGACAGAAATAAAGCACAGGTGGAGCCTGGGTGGAGGTAAAAAAGAAAAAAATGAAGATGCTTTTGTGGCTCAGCTTAGTGTAAAGACCACACAACAAGCAGAGAAGAAAGTTTGACAGGAGAACGACAAAAACAATCACAAGAGTATACGGACAAATGATAAGCTAAGCATCATAAGTAAACAGTTTCAAAAATAGGCAACTATCAATTGGTTAAACAGAACCGCAGAGAAACCAAATTCCCGCAATGAAAAAAAGGAAATAATAATAATAACGATAATAATAATAGGTATTCACAGTTAGAAAGTGAGCACAGATAGGAGAAAAAAGAGTTAAAGAGCTAGAAGAAGCATAATTTGCACGCGGGGGGATCGGAAGGATAGATATTACAGCCTTGGGTGGTTGCTGGCTGAGCATTTGGTAGGGTGTAAGGAATTGTAGTTGTGTCTGGGTTGCATTCAACACTGAAAGAACCGCCTATACGGAGAAATATTATTTCTCCGTCATTATTCCACGGATAACAACGTAGTAAATGTGCAGAGAATTTAGTGCATGATCTCTACACAGAAAAGTCTAGCCTACTTGCTTACGTTCTTGATACCTGTGTTACTGCCTACCTGAACCAGACTATTCATTTTGAATATTTGTACTCAGGAATATTTCTAACACCAGATAAATGGCCATTTATATTTCTTTGTACCTCACTCTCTACCTTGAGCGAAAGGCACCTTCAGTTGTTTGTGTAAATCCTTAATTTTGCTATTGGTCGTACATGGAAACGGATGGTCTGCTTTCGAGGAAGAGTTTTTAGAGAAAAATGAAACCGTACCAGAAAAAAGAAATAATGAAGGGGCCCTTGTATCCCCGCTGTGTGGCAGTTCCCATCGAGCAATCAAGTACCCGTGTACCCGGGATAGCCTATACACGTGCGGCACTATATCAAGGTAGGTAATGAATGTTACAATCAGCTTTGCTCACATCAGAAAAAATGCACCATTCGTTCGTAAAATCACATTGAAAGGGAGGTGCATGGTAGGTCACGCGAGGAATTACAGTCCCCGCCAGGCCCGCGCCCCAAAAGTTTTTAAAACTCAACTTTCGCGAAACAAGGTGAGGCCCACGGGAGAGAGTGGGGGTCGTAAAATGGGAAAACGAGGGAAAATAGTGTGGCTTCGGACGAGTTCTTTTTTTGTAATACAGTAGTACCACCTCCATCCTGCGAACAAGGGCGTAACAGAGGCTGCTGCCAACGTTGGTAGGTTTGTCAAAGCACGAGCTGGCAGATTGTCGCGCGGAATTAAATCAACTTGGATTTCATGATCAATTTGGACGGCAAGCTGGGGAAGTCAATGAGGACAACATGGGCCATCTTATTGCAGAAAGAAGGCGACGACTTCGACGAAATCAGTTAGAATTACGCAGCGCATATTGTGTCGTGCAGTGAATCCGTGAACAAAGGGAGTGTTTACACACGAAAGTGTTTATGCCGGGTACAGCAAGACTTCACCAATGCCATATTTGTGACGCAAATGACATCGCCAGAAAAAGTTCTATTAACGTGGCGGTGCTAGGATTCCAGCCCACGAGAACTCTGGGCGGAAGGAGAGGTAGGTGTGAAATGCTCTGCCAGCTGAGCTATGAACTCTTTTTTTCCTTTTCTTTACTGCATAATAAGCTGCCTACAAAAGCTATGAGTCATCCGAAAAGATGCGGATCACGGCCGCTGTCCATCATATTATAACTCCAAAAGCCAGACTAGGAGGTGGAAAGACAACGACGACGACGACAAGCTTGTCTAAAACATATTCGAAGCGTTTGGGCCGCGAATTTCAGCTATGGGGATTGCCCTCAGTGGTGTTGCGCCAAACAAAAAGAAGCGGCATGCCACAAATTAGTGTGACGTGGACCAATAAGAGACGGCCACAACCGAAAAGCTAGGGAGACCAGGGAAGAATGAACGGAGCAGGTTGTAGGAGCGCGACGTCCAGGTTGAAGACTCGCAGCTCGCCAGGTTTTCTGGACCCGAGCTCGAGAACGGACTTCCTGGCGCCTTGGCATCCTGGCGCCGTGGCGCGACTCCGGACTTGTGGAGGCGCGTAACGATGGCGGACTCAGCCACTGGGACGACTGGCTGCCTGCTGCGCGTCGTCGACCGGCAGTGGCAGGTTGCTTCCTGCCTGCTGCAACGGGGTCCGGGACCGTGAGCAGGGGACGGGCAGACCATTGTCAACGAGGACAATGGTGTCTGTTCCTCGTCGACGTTCAGGCGTGTGCGACGCATTCTTCATAGCCGCGCAACGCCACACTGCGCATAGTCACCAACAACCACGACACCTTGCGGACAATGCCTCATCGCCCACCACAGGTGGTGGGGACTTTTCTATGGGCTTTTTGTAGATTTGGTATTTCGTAGATTTATGTACAGATATTATAGCTATTAGTTGTATTTACCTGCCGTGGGCGTGTGTTTGGTTAAGAATATGTTTTTGTGCCCTAGTCAAGTGCACTCGTCTAATTGTTGGCACTGTGTTCTGTTTCAGTCATCACAGAATACCTTAAACGTACCTGCGAGGGAGATTCCCCTCACCACAAATTGGCGTCCACGGCACTCCCTAGTGTAGCGTGCCGCTTCGTTTTCTTCGGTGCAACCACATTGACGGCAATCCCCACAGACGAAATTCGCGGCACGAGGTACTGAAGGTATGTTTCGGAGACGCTGTTGTCGTCGTCGTCGTATTTCAACCTCACACAGATGCACGTGTCCAATGGATGAAGCCAGTCTGGTCGGTCGCTTTGTGCCGCATAATTGCTCGGCACCGGGGTACACTGATCCCAAAAATGGAATTCGTTGGGAGAGGGTGTTCCGCGTGCCTGTCAGTCATGTGGCCCTTCCAAACGCTGTACAAACCCATCACAACAAATATATAATAGGGCACTCCCGTAGCAACTCCATAAGCAGGAACCGAATTGTATAAGGGGTAATGTCGTTGTCTTTTTTAACAGTTCATTGTAAAACATCTCAGAAAAACAAGCCATTTGGCACAAAAAAAATCAGATTAAGTTTGATTACATAAGCAGCAATTGTGAGACCAAGAAATAGACATTCCTTTTTTGCGCTGTCAACGCTGTCAAGTTGTCACTTCCAATATTTAACGATCAATATGTATATAAACTCATGCTTGCACAGCTTTGCGAGCGCCCGTTATGACCATTCGTATAAAAATCTCCGTTCCGATGGTGCTGCCATTTAGTTGAGTTGAACCGAAGTAGTGCGTCTTGACTCCAGTGAGCGCCGATACTTAGCGCTTCAATAGATGTTTATCCGCAGCCTATGCTGAGGGTGTGATGGCCCCTTGCACGGTGGAGGAATAAGTATGACTTATTCCGCCGCCATGGCCTAGTGTACGAAAACTGTTGCGTTAAGGCAGAAAGACAACGAAGCCGACTGGCCACGTTCGCTCTCCTGATACTTTTGTGGGAAGGAGAGACGCGCCAGCAGAAGCACAACGCGTTCACGCATTCACAGCCCAAGCTACGAACTCTGCCTCTCGGGATTACACAAGCTACGCTCGTCGGAACGCAAGCGTCTTTCGTACACACCACGGAGCAGGATCGAAGTGGTCGCACCTTTGCCGAATCGACCCGCCAGCAGGATGTCGCTCGCCAAGGACACCCACCAGACTGCTGCCTACCCCGAAATCATGCTCCTTTCACTGTAGCGGTCTGTGACTTCACCAAAAGATCCGCTGGCAGCCAGTTAGTTTTTGTTCGATGGTTTGGGAGCGTCTGGAGTTTCAACCGTGTATAACCAATGCTCCAGCCCGTGTCTAGATGCGTCTGTGTCTAGATGCGTCTAACGGTGTCATACGGACAAAATATAAATAGCGATGTGCAAGTTCTAATGGATGAAAATAAACATTTAACTGCTCGTGTGAAGGCACAATTTCTTTGTGAAGCCACATTGTGAAGCCACATTTGTATTCAAAATACGGCAAGTCCATCGTATTACAAAAACAAATCCGTGGGGCGCGAAATCAGGACATGTTTCTGAGATTGGTTTGCTCCTATGCAATAACCTTTCATATTATATGGGTCATGTGGCATCTCGTCGGTTATCGGATGGGTGCAGCTGCATGCGAAGCACAACGCACGAGCGACAAAAACAGAAACAGCTCCCGTATAGTTCTATCAAGATAATCATAAAGGTAGGTAATCAAAAATATATGCGAAGTACAGTGTACCTATGAAAATTGAAAATGGAATTCCCCAATTACGGTAATATATCTAAAACATAAAAATTCTAATTTTACAAGTCGTGTATGAGTGTTTACAAAGCCAGCAAACTTAGAAATAAACTTATGTGCACACTTTAATTTTCATCTATATGATTTTGTGATTCTTACAAATTTAGAAAAGTTTTATACAAACTATGTTTTTCGCAGAATATTAATTCCGTTTATTTAAAAAAATGATCCAACACAAACATTGCGGTGTGTACGCACATTAAATTTTAGAAAAGTCCATTGCATACTTGTATATTATAAGGGTAACGAAGGTGGCGGGTTAGGGTGTATGGACCTTGAAATGAGAGTCGTTCTACTCGCAGTGGGCGCTCTTGGTAGTGTAGAGCAGTAATTCTAAATAACAGGCTGCGGCAGCATTTTCACTCACTACAGTCGGGCACAGATATATCGAAATCCAAGGGGATTGCGAAAAAGTCCGATATACAAAAAATTTTATTTAAAAAAATGTGCCCTCTGGCACCTCACCTGTTGCGCAGGATCACTTACCGATCCCCGCATTGAAGAATGACAACAAATTCCGCACTAACGACGCAATAGGATGCTTTATTTTCGTGAAAATAACGCTGATCTTGGCCTGCTTCTTCGTCCTCGAAAATGAAATAGAGACGCTGGTTTCGATCTTCTCGAGGCTGTCCAGGTGCGACAGCCCAGTTCCTTCCATGTCACCGCAACAACGGCGTATCAACCTGAACGCAGTAGCCACGCCACCAGCGGAGTACGATCGTGTAGCCGCCTCCTCGTCCATACGATCCTCGCCACTCGAGCTATCACCCTGGCTTCGTGCGACCACAGCTATCCTCGTCACCGAGGCTGGCAATTAGCCTGAACATTGCTGTCAGCGGTCAGGAAGTCGTCGGCAGGCACTCCGGCTGGAACAGCAACCGGGAAAAGGGGCGACAAGTCGCGAAACGTGTCGTCCATGCACTCATCGTCGTCGTCTTCGCAAGCTTCCGAAAGTTCGACCGTCACGTAGCCTGCCCTTGGGAAGCACTTGGGAAGGAGATAACTTCGCGGAGATTTCTGGCTACTCCGTCTAAATCCACTGCTGGATATCTTGCCTGCTGACGGCTTCGCTTCCGTAAGAAATGGTTTTGTCAACAATGTTATGGTGGTTTTTAAACCATTTCAGCCACTAATTGTTGTCATTGAAGTTCTCTTCTCCGAGTTCCGCGGCAAACAGTCTTTTTAGCCATTATCATGGGGCCATCTACTGGAATGTTCCTGGACCGTATCTTCAAAAACCACACTTAGAGAGCCTTTTCAACTTTTTCGCTGGCACGAGCGCGCACACGACAAACGCCGGACGTTTGCTGCTCCGCCAGTTTTTGCCTTCATGTTGGCCTATTTTTTAACAAGGTACTCAAAGTGGTCCGTGGAATGGCCAAGTCGTCTGCCACCATCGACTTTTTTCCCTCCCGCCTCGACCCGCTGAGTCGCTTTCAGCTTTGTCGCAAAGTCCAGGTTCTTGCGCTTCTTGGCGATGGCTGCGGTTGCAGCGGCAATTGCTTCCGCGTCGCTTCACCACCACCCAGTCACACGTGTAGTGAGATGAGTACACGACGCCCGCACAACTATAAAATTGCAGCAGTTCGGTGTGCCTTAGCACACCGTGCACAACACGCAAGCAAAAGAAGCACAACGCGTATGCCACACAAGAACTTTGATGGTGACAATTCAAAGGCTCTCTGAACGAAGCGGTCGCGATGGTAACCTCCGAGAGAAACACCGATCTACGAAAGGCGCGGGGCAACTCGCGGAACAGCAGCAACAACAGCAAAATGCAAAAGAAGGAGGAGGGCGCCAGCGGTTTCGTTCCTGCTCTTCCCTAAGGTCCCTAAAATTACTAAGTTAGCGCCAACTACTGCCTCCTTCTCCGCTGCCCTCCTCTTTTTTCTCTCCCCTCACCCGCGGGGCCGCGGTCCCTTTAACTCCGCGGCGGGGCCGCCATTTTATTGGTTTCCTCAGAGCTGACGCCCTCGCAACGCTTCGGGCTGCTCGCTGCAGTTTTTCGTGCAGTTTGCTCTTGTTTTCGCGCCGCAATCGCTCTTTGGTAGCATTAATAGTATTTCTAGAGCCCCGTTTTGTTGTATATTTTTGTCTAGAAGGGGATATTTGCGGGGTGGATGCCGCGGGCGCATACGGACAGCGCGGTGTTTGTTTACGTGTCCGGCATGCTCAGGATAGTTCGTGAACGCGACAGGATCGAACGTGGACGTTTCGAATTGCTCTGTTACAGTAATTCCGTTCTTGCATTTGCGTGATTAGGATGTGGTCGTGCAAGCGCTGCACAGAAGGCTTGCACATGGTTCGCGGTGACCTTGGTTCGCGGCAGATTCGAGCGCTGCGCTGGCTTTTTGCGTTCGCGTATTTTGCGTTAGTTATAGATCATTAGGCAGCGCTCAGTATGCGTCCCGCATTAGCTACTGACATTCATGCCACCTTTATTCCGTGCACTTTCCGGTGCTTTGACGCTGTTGCAAAATATATGTCACCTTCACGTCACTATAGGCTGCTGTCAGGGTCAGAGTTCTCGCGTCTCCTCGTTGGCCTCGCCCATGACGGCTGTACTTTTGGCAGTGCGTCCGTGGCACAGCAATGTTCGTGCGAGTGGCGTTCACAATTACTTCGAGTAAGGCCCTGTCGGGCATATCTAGAAAAGGCTGGCACAGAGAACGCGCAGTTAAAGAATGCGCTCAGCTTACAATTAGCTGTAGTGCCCATTTCTATAATAACTACCGTATTCAAAGGCCAAAGCGCGCTAACAAGCGCAATTGTGAATCCTTTTGTTGCTGTACAGCTAACATTAATTCATGTGTGGGCTTTGATAAAATCAGCTTGCTACAGCTGATCTGGCCGTGGCTGCACTTACCTTATTCGAGCAGCCGAAGGCACAACAACTCGGCATCGCGAAGCTAGATAAAGTGACGCCGACGCAACACTTGTTTGAAACGAGCAGCTGACTCTTCGGTTGTTATCGGTTGTTATACGCTGGCGGCTTCGATAAGGCCTGCTCCGAGGCAGCTAGCCTAAAATGGCAAATTTAAATGGACAGTGGCGGCGAAGAGAAGAAAAAAGAAATAACGCGGGGACAAGGTACTACGTCACTGGCCGTTGGCCAATGGCGCGCGGCGTTCGCCGGCGACAAAGATAATTGCAAAAAACGAAGTAGGAAAGGAGTGCGGGCGAGGGCGAAAGGCGGCGAGATTTAAAGATGGCGCTACCTTAGTAATTTCAGGTACTTTACTCTTCCCTTTCCCGAGGCGACATCTAGGTAAGGCAGACCCAGAGAGAGAGAGAGAGTAAAAAAAATATTTTTGGCAAGCCGCGGAACAAGCAGCCGACCTAAAAAAGAGCTGTTCCTCAATACGGAGAACGTGCGCAGTCGGAGCGAAGTCGGGGCATCTCCACCTTACACTGTCACATTTTCTGATCGCTTCGGTCTACTGTCCCTCTCGGGTTTCGGCGAAGGCGCGATGGTGCCCGTTAAGCGACCGCAGAAATTGGGGGTGCAACGACCGCCGAAGAGCACCTTCCAGCTTGCGCGGCGTTCGATATACCCAATGTCGGGAAACCTACCGTTCGATATAAACGTACCAACTCCTATAATTTTAAATTGAATGTTCAAGGTGGTAATTTATGAATTCGATATTGACAATAACACTACATACCCGCGTTCGATATTTCCATGTTTGACTGTATTACAGTAGGGGCAGAATTTTCCACGACGGAGTAGCGCCATGCAAATGCATGCGTTCTGGGGTTGGGGCAGTCGCTTTAAGGTACTCTGCAGAGCAAAGAAGCCGCACTAAAGCACTGTGGCAAGGGCGCGAAGCGAGAAGCGAAAAGAAGCTATGGCTCTGTGGCTAAGGCGTTGCGCTGCTAAACACGAGGTCGCGGGCTCGATTTCCGGCCGCGGCGGCCGCTTTTCTGGTGGAGGCGAAAAGCAAAAAACGCCCGTGTGTATGAGATTTCGGCGCACGTTAAAGATACCTAGGTGGTTCAAATTAATCAGGACCCCTCCACTACGGCGCGTCTCATCGCCTGCGTTGTGTCGGCGAGTTAAACACTACAATAAAAGGAGAAGCGAAAAGGCAGGCAGCAGTGGGTGTCGCTTCGCGCCCTTGCCACAAGGCTTTTCTGCAGCCTATTTTCTCCACGGAGCCCCTCAAAGTGGTGGACCCAACCCCAAAAAACATGCATTAGCGAGGCGATACCCCACCGTTTCAAAACGACGGCACTCGTTTTGACTCGCCCTTGATCACGCTCTTCGCCGCCCTGTCTCATTCCTGTACTGTTGATTTCACTACACGTTTATACAACACATTTCAAATTTTCCGCCTTCGCAGTGCTCACGCGCCCTGCATGGAACTGTGCGACCAAGAGTTCTGTTCTTTTTGTGTTTGCTTATCCTCCTACACATGCCACTTTTTTTTGCTTACTATCGTAACAACCAACCCAACGTACGTTCCTAACTAATGAAACGTGGGCGCTGCAGGTTAGTTACGTATGTTTTGCCTCAAAAATACTTCCGTTTTTTGAGCAAAACAATGGGGAGATGTATGATAAATGCCAGCGGTTGACGAGTTTCGAACGTTAATGACTATACAAACAGCTTGGCTTCCGAAGCATCTGTTGGGGTCGCGACGTCAGCCGCTACGACGGAATGCCGTGGGGTTCTACTAGGGTCCAGCGACCGAGCTACGGCGACAAGGGGAGCCTGTAAAGGGCTCTGCATTTAAAAAACATCCTATAGGGAAAGCCTCACGGGACGAGTCGCCCTTTAATGGCACCATGCAAGGCCAAGATTAACATAATGGCGAAGTGGCGAAAGGGGCTAAAGCCCGTGCATTTTCTTCCCGTGTATCTTCGCTGAATTAAGTGTAAAAGGGCCGTTTCGACGTGGGAGACGATTAGAGGCAAACCTTAAGCAGCTTAATCGATGGAGCGTGATGAAAAAAATGTCCGCCAATCTACCCTGTGAAGGTGGTTGGAAAGCAAAGGTGTAAACGACACCAACAAGATTACCCATTCGATATCCCTTGAATTCACAGAAGTCGTTCTACAAAGAGTGAAAGGAGAGACAACTAAAACACTTAACCACACCCTTCATTACTTCAAGAGATAATCTTTGCTAAACTTAAATCAATGCATGACTCGTGAACGGTTGTTGGCTGAGTTGTATTAGTGAAGCGTATGAGCAGAAACTCCTTTTTTTAGATGCGAAGCATCTTATGGTCGGGGCAATGTCTTTCCTTTGTTGTCGCGCCGTCCACACCCGCTCTGCGCATGCTCGGCTTGCTTAACACCCGGTGGTGTCTTGCCCTTTAATGGCTCCAGGAGCGACAGTGTTGCCAGTGTCTTCCTGGGCCGGCACGAGACGAGCGTGCTTCCCCTCTAGGTGCTCCTGGAGCGACAATGTAGCCGGTGTCTTTCTGGGCCGGCACCAGAGGAGCACGCTTCACGCGCCTTCGACGTTTCATCGTCGACGGAAGCGTCATGCGTCGGCGAGTCTCGGCGGGCCGTGATTACAAGCAGCCCACAACCATCCGGGGAACATGCATCGACCTCAGCTTCAGCAACTGTAGGGTTCATCCACTACAACAGCCCTTGACTTTACATTTCACAGAACATTAGGCGGTCATAAACAAAGCGGAACGCCAACCACAGCTCTACGTCACCTACGTTGAACATGATGGTGAAAATGCCTACATAAAGACAAACGTATACCACATACAACGTCTCTCTCTCTCTCTTTAATGGCTCTTCAATTTAACACCTCTCACCCCCCTCAATACAATTACACCATCTTCCGGTAGGGGAACCCTGAGTAGTATGAGAAACAGCCATGGGGTCAACTTGATTTCCAATTTCGTAATTCCGGTAAGTGAAAAGTGTGGTACTTACCATGGAAACAAAACGGTAAATATAACGGTAGCTGCGGCGCTTAACGTAACGGAAACGACGAACTGAAACCTAATGGGCACTTGAATCGACCCCATGGCTGCTTCGTATTATACTCAGGGTTCCCCTACGGGAAGATCGTGTAATTTTTTATAAAATAAAGGAAGCTCAACCCCGGTGTTAGACGATCTCACTTCTCCGCCTCTGCCGCTGCAGATGGAGGTGATGAGATCGGCGGCACAGACAGAGGAATGAGATGTCATGCGTTTGTGTGAGCTTCCTAAAATTCTTATAACTCCTACTACATTCGCAAGGCGGGCACACGTGCTGTGGGTGGAGCGCGCAGAGGCGAAAGAGGTTGCTTGAACGATCTCACCTGGCAGTCAATGAGGGCGGAGGGGGTAAACACGGAGATGTGCTGGGTGAGCACACCGACCGTCTCCCACGCATCCGCATGTGTTCGTAGCTCAATCGGTAAGACAACGGGCTCTCGCTCCTTTTCTCTGTTCGTTCAGGTTCGTTGCCTAGCGGTGCCAGTAACTTCTTTTATTTGTTCGCGGGGGTTTTCTGTTGACACCAAAGGTCGCGGCAGAACCCTCGGGGGAAGACGTAAAAGGCTTTGCTTTAAAAGAATGGCACAGAAGCACAGGGGCGCGTGAAAACATGACAATTCAATCGGGCAGAGTAACGTGTTTCTGTCTTACCTGCTTGCTCAAAAAAGAGCGCCCTTGCAATTCGTTCCAGTGGTCACAAGAGCCATCTACTATGTTTTATCACGCATAACAGTTCCCAGCAGCGGCCAGCAAAAACAGCCTTCCTGAGACTGACTACAAGTGGACACTTTGCACTGTAATCTCTAGGTCGTCTGCGTGGAAGGCATCCGCGCACAATCTCGATTCTTCCGTTTTCCGGCCTTCGCCACAGAACAGTGATCCCCCAACGGAAAGCCCTCGGGCGAGTTGCGTACTGCGCTGTTTAAGCATGGGCAACGCGTCAACAGACGGATACCCCAGTCAATTCGTTACACAGTCTGAAAAGCCAGAAGTGTCACCACGAGGTACCTTAACTCAAGCTACCGTGGCGACACCACTGGGTCGATCCAAACCAAAGCGCTGCAACATCGATAGACCGACGCTGACGACACCAACAACTCGAAGTGCGTGAAACCTTGACCCGATGTTAAGCTAAATCATTGTACTACGACAAACAGACGATGAAGCTGTCGCGTCTACAAATACACCTATAAGGTTGGAAGAGAGTATACCCTTTCCGAGTATTGATGAAGCCGCCCTCGGGTATAGGCGACACAAAAAAGGCTGGGTTGGTGGAAGGCAGTACCATGATTTTTTTTTGCTGGGACAAAGGACGGAATCCGGTGTCGCTGGCTAAGGGTGATTGGAAGTCCATGGGAAGTCCTGTGTACTGTAGTTGGCGTAGTTGACCTGATGATGATGGCACGCCTGTTTTGCTGGTGACGACGATGATCATGATGACAACGATTATGCACATTTTATGAAGATGATGATGATGTCGCTTTCAAACGATTAAATATGACTAATTGAAAGACACCGAAACCACGACGAGTCACGGCAAAATATATACAGATGCCATAGCACCCGCACATCAGAATATCCCTCGTCGCACCCCGCTATTTCTTGATGCCAGGTTGATAACGATTATTGTAAATATCCTAAACATGCACCCAACATAATCAAGAGGCACCAAGCTATGGTGGCAACTGCACTTCATGCACTTCGGAATTTTAAACCATAGCGCGGTACAAACGCCTTTGACCAAAATTAAAAAGTCCGCCTTTATGAAACCCTATTGTATGAAACAAAATATTTCCCAAACGTATTGCTTTCAAAGAGAAGGGCATGTTTAGAAAGGAGCATGCTCGCATTCGTGGGCGTCTGGCACAGACTAACGTGGAGCAGCGTCGTTAGGGTGGCGGCTGATGTGGGGCTGATAGCGAACGAAGGTATCAGGACGAGCGCGTTGATGGTGGAAATGGAAGTGGTGTCGGTGAAAAAGTGGCCGGCCTTGGAGTCGTCGCTGTCCAAGTACAGCATCGCGTATAAGGCCATTCCCCCGACGTGCATCATCCGGGCACAGAAAGCCGCTCTTGAATTCAGTTATAGTACGGTGATCCCGGTTAAGCTTGGCGCCCAACCTCACGACATGTAGCCGAAACAGGCTACCCACTCACTCCCAATGTGAAGCTCGTGATGCGTTTGCCATTTAACTATACAGGAGCCGATGGCCGTACACAGAGTTTCTCGTCAACCCCTTCTCCGCTCGATATCATTTTACTGTTTCTTTAATGTTGCATTTCATCGTACTTTCCAAACACACGTCATCGGCGCAAAATGTGACAGAAATGCCCCCATTCCTGTTGGGATGGGAGTGGTCCTTAATTTAGACAATCAACCATTCAGAACGCGTGCACCCTGCAAAAAGCCAGGCGCTCACATTTACACCCGAAGACAACAACATACAAGAAAAGCTCATCATTGCCGAAGTCTAAGTCGCCGATATATTTTAAGTCAAGCTTATTTATTCAGGAACAAACCCAGGAAGCATCTAATAGCGTCCCTCTGACCTTCAGGAAAGCGCCACGTGCGCCCAAGTTCAAGCAAGCGGCGCGTGTCGGTGCCCTCTCCGACGGACGTCCCACCAACCCGTTTCGGCCATCGACCGAACAATTTCGTCGCGGTGACGGCTTCCGCTGTGCAATCGTTTACTGTTCCGTCGTTTCAAGGGGACGGTAGTGAAGCAGGGAAAAGAGTGAACGAGTAAAGTCACGTGCAAAAAAAAGTGCTGGCTGCATACAAGCTATAGCGTGTTCTACCATATATCGCAGCACAGCGTCAAGGAGTGCTGTATGTATTTTGTCTTCCCGAGCAATTGTGGGCTCTTTCACGGCGCGGTCAAGCCCGAGAAGTGTGTTCAGTGGCGTCGACTGCAGAGTAACACCTTCCCGCATCCTATATTATGTCATCCCCACTCGATAGTGTCACGCGTGACGTGGTGCGGCGCACCTTCCGCTGCGCTCATCACATAGTGGGCCCTTGCCAAACGCCTTCTCCCCCCTTCTCTTCATTAATCATACTCTGCTCCTGCCAATCACCAGGCTAGAGCAATGTAAGGCTATGCTGCTCATCTCGGACCCACCAGTGATAGAGTGTGTGACCCAGCTGGCCGAACTCACCGCTAGGGCCAACGGGCTCCTGGCAGATACTAGCGGACTTCCGTGTTGCGGTACTCCTATCCGGCGCCTCTTTCTGCTCAGCTTTCGGTCAATAAAGTTTGTACCACCACCATCACCAGTCGTTCGATCGACCAATGTTGAATAACCACGTTAAAACTCGGTGAAGGTAAGTGGTTGGGCTTGGGGATATGTATCTGGAGTGAGATTCAACCCGCTTTCTTAGTGAAGACCCCGGTTCAAGTTACACAAAATTAAAATTTGCCCATATACACATTTCTTCCAAATTCTACGTTAATTTTGTGTAGTATGCTGAAACCCATCTCTTGTCATCCATCTTTACAGACTAAAATGGCTCGCAATTTTATAGCAATGAAAAGACTGGACAACTGAGACGGAGCGAATCAGCGTATCGTTTCACCGAAACGACAATACCGTGGCACATTGCAACTCGCCTAATTGCACGGTTTCTACTTACTAGAGACTGGAACTTTAGGCACGAAAAATACAGGTTTTAGGCAGCCTCTAATAGGAACTGAGAAGTCCCAATTAGGCTTATATGGGCACCAAATACTTCCCGTTTAGGCATATATAGGCTAAACTACTTTTTGCTTTAGAAGCATATTTTATCACCAACTTTACTTGCAGTGAAACCGCGGACAAATAATGTGCTTCGGGAAAGTAATTTTTATTTTCTTCCGTAAAATAGGCAGCAGAAAAGCTATTGTTTTATTTACGTTAAATTCACGGTGATTCATCACCAAAAGAAAATTGAAAGCATTGAAAACCACACGAATCTCAATGATTTGCTGCTTGATGTTGAACCCGCGTTCAGTCGGTAATTGTGTGGGAGAAAACAACGCTCTACGACCACTGTAGTTGCGGGAACGTTCTTGTACATCTGGAATATCACAATGTTTGCAGCTCAGAACATTCGGCAGTTATTATAGAAAGTGGAATACCGATATTTTATGTCAGGCAGATTTAACCAACCGGTCCTTCGGAGATGGCTCCGGATCTGTACTGGACCTCCACCATGAACTCCGTATTCTTAGACACGGTGGCGCCAAATCTCGCAGCTGCTGACATTCTTTCTGCTAAGAATGCGAAAGAAGCACACGAATGCGCTCTGTCACGTTGAAGTGTAGCGTGGGACAAATACTTAGGGCTGCGACGTATTTGTCCATTGCATAGCTGTTGATGAAACAGGAATGTTTACGGTATAGTTTACTGCCCTTAGCCGAGTTGTTTAAGGTGTAACGACGGGCTCTGCTTGAAGAGACACAATCGCTAACTGATGCCTGACGACACAACTAATCTTTGAAGAAAGATCTTGACTGCAGGGATTAATTCGTTGACGGAGCAGAACGAGCTCCTCAGATCTTCACAACACAGATAAATCCCATGGATAGTACACGAAAGTGAAATAATTCTGTAAAAACTACTGAGCTATTCTTTTCTGCAGAAGCGGATGACTTGTGAAGCGGCATGAATAACACCATTCACTAATTATGCCCCATATTCCGATTATCAATATCACACAGCACGCAAGATTCTTTTGGAACTAATTCCTTTAATGCGAGGTTTCCAAATGCTTTTAAAGGTTACCCGGCCGCGGCAGAGGACGCGTGTCACGACTAGACTACTTGTAAAGTGCTAAGATCCCCATTCCTAATCTCCGTTTCGTGTTCTTTCTTCGTGCTACGCGTACTGCATCGTGCTAGCCGAAGGTTATCCCGTAATCGGCGGCTAACAGTCAGCGTCTTCGAGGCTTCATAATAAAAGTTTGGTGTCTCAGACCTCCTCGTGGTTTCCCCCAGAAGGCGTCTTTGAGCTTGAGTGGCATTTACGCGGCTGGGCCGCGTTAATTAATTGTTTGCAGTCTTTTTATTCAGTTAGGTGCACATAGGGCACGTCGGCAGAAGTTTTCCCTGTTGGTTCGTGGACACACCACGTCAGAAGGATATAGAACAAAAGAGTTGCCGGACCGTGGTGGCGTCGGTGCGCTTGGCTGCGGCGTCGCTGCCCACGGGTTTCGGGCGGCTAGGCCGAGGTTGCGAGTTCGAGGTGGTAGGGGCTTGGGCACGCTTTGGGCTTCTTGGCGTGTTTGGTACGACGCGCGGATTTTTATGGCAAGTGGCGTGAAACAAACGCTCCTTGCGAGATTCTGAAGAGAGAACAGTGCCAGCAGAACATCAACTCAAAAACTCCAAAAATGGCGTATATAACGGAAAAAATAAATTTTTAGGCGCCAAGAAATCCCATATAGTCAAAACAGACACGAAAAACCTCATATAGACAAAATAGGCACTATAGGTACAATAAAGTATTGTTAAAAATGCTCCCCATCCCTTAGTTCGTGCTGATATGTTAAATAGGCTTGCTACGGACTGAAGGGGAAAATAGGCATTTTGCCTAAATTTCCGGTCTCTACAGTAAAAACAGTACCAAAATTATTCATGTAGTCTTCTGTTTTCCCCTCTCTGACACACGCTTCAATTAGTGTACGACAAAGCGTTCAATAGGTCAACCGTTATTCATCTAGAGCAGAGGAGCCGTGGTATCCTTAAGTACACGCGTGCTCACCTCGCTTCAGGGGTCCCTGGGCTGAAATCCAATCCTGGGTAAAACTCACGATATTTTAGATGCAAAGCATCTCTTGCTTTGGCCTTTGTCGTCCATCGTAATGCCGTCGTCCACTGTCCGTTCGCACCTCTCCCCCTCTCCCCACCAGCAGTGCGATAGCGCGCGCGCTTCCGCTCCTCTACCTCTCTCCACGCCAGCTGTGCGATAGCTCGCGCGGTACTCATTACCGAAGCTGTGCGATAAGCTCGCATGCGCGTCTCCTTTCTCATCTCCTCCTCTCCACTCCATCTGCTTTATATAATAAACACGGTCCGCGCGCCGCTCCCTCAGTTGCTGCTTCGGTTGAGTTACGCTGCGCCGTCCGGAGTTCCGTCATTTTCCGCTGTTTGGATATGCAATCTCGTGAACGTTTCAGAACCTCCGAGATGCTTCGCATCAACTGAGGGTTCCCTCGCGGGAAGGTGGTGTAATTTCTTAAGGCTGAAGCGCACTAGGGTATCGGGCTGTCGGCGTCTCCTGTCGCATTCTCATGAAGTCACGCTACTAAAACACCGCAACACTCGTTAAGCAACGCGTTGTGCCTTGTTCTATATCGTAACACGTACTAAAAGAAAATGGCATAATAAATTAGGCCGGTTTAAAATAAACTAGCATCATTTAAATGTTTGTGTAGTGCTCTCTGTCCGCTTCAGCAATCTTCTGGCATAATCAGAAGCTGTTTGTAGACGGGTTATAACTTTTATACATTCAAACACCCACCAGTTCTGGACGCTAGGCCTGATCGGTTTGGCTGGTAGGTAGAAGGAAAAAAAGGCATACTTACCTGTTCCAGGGCCTCGATTACCACCGAATACGAGCCTCCAGGGCGAGGCGCAGGCGAGACGCACTGTGTTCCCGTTGACCTAAGGTACGACCCCAAGCTGGGGCAGAGGGGGCGTGCTAATTGCTTAAATCCGGTTCAACGCAAGAGCGAGCGCCCCCGCCTCACCAAGCGCGCGATTGCTCCTCGAACCAGCGCTGCTTCGGCGCAGAATCAGCGCGCCGTGTGGCAAGAAAGAGATCTTCGAATATACTTATCCACTGCATGCTTCGCCTCTCCCCAGGTTTTATGTTAGTGGTAATGGGCCTATTTTTTTTCTTTTCACATATCACTCCCATCCTAACTACCCCTACAATTCGTGTTCTGGGACTTAGTATTCAATTGGACGGTGCAGGTATTTCTACTCTTCATATGTGACAAGGAGCGCTTTTACAATTCACAGACCTCATCAAAGACATTGCTAGTCGTCGACAAGGACTGAAAGAAAACCTCGTGCACCTCATCGAGCCCTATTATTATCCGCATCACCTACAGAACGCCATATTCGGCTCTCAAAAATAATGAAATCTAGAAACTCGGCATAATAATGCGGAAAGCTTATAATTAGCACCACCATTACCCCCGACAACTTCCACTGCCAAATTGCTACAGATAGGAATTCATATCACCTGGTACGAACTCCCAGAGGCCCATCAAGTGAACCAGATCGAATGGCTCAGGGTCCCACACACTGATTGTAGCCTCCTGCATCACCTCAGCTACCAGCTATCTGCCACTAACCAGTGCCGTCAACGCATCCCCCCGGAACTACCAAATTGCATCTCCGTCGCCCCAATACCCAAGAATATGCACCCCATTCATACCCAGAGTCGCCGACAAGCCCGCATTCGAATGCTTCGCAACATTCTTCAAGTCAAGCCACAATACCACCGCTACGTTGACGCCGCCAAAGAGGCAGCTAAAACAGCCTTTGCAATTGCAACAGTAGACCACCCAGGAATTGAACTGACTTGCGCAACCGTAATCGGCAGCGAATCTACGACTGCAGAAGAAATCTTAATAGCCTTCGAAGACACTACATCCCAAGACATTATCACCGTAGTCGCAGATTCGCAAGCTGCCTCTCGCAATTACGCCGGTGGTCACATCGCTCCTTCAGCCGCCTCCGTCCTACAGTCCATCCCTAATTCCCCTTACGTCTATATTCTCTGGACCTCGGTACATGAGTGGCTGGATGGGAATGAGGCGGCTGTTGCAGCCGCCCGCGCGTATATCTCCCGGGCGTTCCCCTCCAACACTCCAGCGTCGCCGTCGAAAGCGTACCATTCACCGCATTCCACGCTGTGCTGACGCCACTCCTAACATTACAGGTCCTGGCGTGCTGGCTCTCGGTGGTCATGCCCGCTCCTCAACCTACCCCATTCGTGCTCGCCCCTACCGAGCAATTCGCTCCGGTGCCAACACCTCCGAAACGCAGCCCCTTTCCACCATCCACCCGTGAACCTCCCTCTGCTCACCAGCCCCGCATCGATTCTTCCCGGCTCCGTTAGCCTCCCCGGTTTCCGAAAGCCTATTTAGCCACCAGCAAGCAGACAATAATCCGGGGCACGACATTGAATTCTGCACTCTGCCGATGCCCCTCCTAACATTACCGGTCGGTTACTCCAAACTTTCTAAAGAATATAGTAGAAGCAATCGTTTTTTTTTTGTTACGGTGTCGTGCCCCTATGGCTTCAACTGGCGCAAGCTCTTGAATCTGTGCTGTGACGTGTTTGCTTTGCAAGTGAGCTCGCGCAGTGATCCTACTGCTATCAGGCGATGTTGAGCAAAATCCCAGCCCCTATACGGAATCTACAGAAGAAATTACTCTATTTTGTCGACTATCCCACCTGAATTAGAAGCCCTTAAGGCCACTCAGGAAAACCAGTCGAAACTAAATTCCAACTTTTCAGATCGTATTTCCCTTCCGCCTTCGATGCTGCCTCATCTAACCCCTTTCCCCACCCACATTCCACGAATACCAAAAGATTATGAAATATAGAAACGCTTCAAGCCGCCCACACTGACACCAACAACCGCATGCATCGGAACAACCTGCTTTTCTTTGGACTCACCGCAAACCCGAAGAAACGTGGAAAGAATCCGAGCAGTCTATTCAAGTCTTTGGTTCTAAGCAATTAGGCCTACAACTGGACACAAACAGCAGTGAACGAGCGCACAGAGTAGGCGAATTCACTCCGAACAAAAATAGTCGGGTCGTTATCAAACTTGCCCACTTTAAAACCAAAGAAAATATCCTAGCATGTGGACGCAAGGTCGAGGGTACTGACTTCGCTATGAGGGAATTCTTCGCCCTTGCGGCGCACACTGCCCGTTTTAAATTGCTGAAGTTCTTCATCCCCAGGCATGTGCATTAGTACTTATTTTCATAAACTTCACGTGGGAAACAAATGCTACTATTATGATGCCCACTCGGACAGCGTTGTTGAGAGCAATCAACCCGTTCGCAACACAGTGAGCAGTGAGGAACTCAATCAATTTCTCGATGTAATTTTTAGACTAAAACCTTCATCAGTAGAGACCGGAACTTTAGGTAAAATGCCTATTGTTTTGGAGTCCGTATCGAGCCTATTTAACATATAAGCCTGAACTAAGGGAAGGGGAGCATTTTAAGCAATAGTGGATCATGCCTATTAGTGCCTATTTTGAGGTTCATGCCTATACCAGCTTTTAAGCGTCTATAAATGCCTTTTCTGTGGCGTCGAGTACTTATTTTGCCTAAATCAGTCGTATATCCCGATGAAAAAAAGGGGAGATCTATTGGTGGACTGATGGGAATGCATGAGAAACTTGTCCCTCTCCACTGCTAACTTGAGGCTTCGCCCGATGCTCATGCCTTTCTCTTCAGATCTACGCTGCACAGAGTTTTTTTCACCCCCCTTAGTAAAGGGTATAACCGCAAGCACATCATCATCATCATCATATTCATCATCCTACACAATACCAACCATGCTTAGCGTTCTAAATCTCTTAGCGGTCACGTTTTCTCGCTCTAGCAGCGGATTTGGCTGCCTGTCTTTTCTTTTGTAGTCACCAGTATCGTCATTAGTCGTAGTTTTTTTTTCATTTATTCTGCTCTGCCCCCCCCACGAACTGGCTGCGACTCGATCATTATACAACCCCTAAAATCAGTGGCGGGAGTCACTGAGACCCGCCGGGACTCCACGTGACTGACGGGCGCGTGGGCAGAGGCAGCTGCCGCTCAGTCGCGCTTCTGCTGAAGTATTCTTAGCAGTGTCGCTTTCGTCCCACACGAAACCGGCGATCTTTAAGCGCTATCTCAACTTTATTCCACGTCACTTGTCTTGCTCACGGGATTCATCGGGTGTGTGAAGAAGCTACGAAAGTAGTTTCAGTTCTGTGAAGGAACTGATAGTTGTCGGGAAGGCGTTGTTCCTCAATGCTCCTTCCCGCGTTCTTGCTTTCAGTGAGCAGTTGCCGGGTGTACCTCTTCCACCGGAGCCTGTTGTTACCCGCTGGGGGACTTGGCTCAAGGCAGTGGAATACAGCAACCAACACTTAAAGGGTGTTCAGGCTGTTGCTAGCAGCTTTGCAGAAGACGAGAGGGTAGCCATGACAAGGGCCCAGAAGGTTCCAAATAAAAGCACACTTCCATGTGGCTTGGCCTACTGGTGTACCCATTTCACGTTCTTGGCAACAACACTACAGAAATGTTGGAAGTTCGGCCACCACGCTGACTCAAAATATTCAGCTGATTTTGGACGCCCAAAAAAGGTTCTCTAGTGCTCCCAGGAGATCTCTTGCTGATAGAACTGCAGAGAAGCTTAAGTCTGTCTTGGACAGAAAGCCCTGATTTTCTGCGCTGAAAGAACTGTCAGAGGTTTTGAGCGCCGACATACCGCGATTCTAGATGAATAAAAAAAAATACACCATCTCCCCGAAGGGAACTATGTGGTGATGCAAAGAGAAATTCTTGGCGTCCATCCAGTTCATCGGACGATGCAGCGTGTCTCAACCGAAGCAGCAACGGCGAAGCGGCGGGCGGACCGGGGTTTATAATATAGAGCAGATGGAGCGGAGAGGAGGAGATGAGAGAGGAGACGCGCATGCGCGCTTATCGCGCATCTGGCGTGTAGCCGTTATGTTGAGTGATCTGGTGTTTAGTAGCGCCAAAGGGAATTCCACGTCCGGGTCCACACCGGTGGCAAAGGTACGCAAGTACTGTTGTGTTACGGTGAGTAGGCGGTGGTGCTCGAGGCACCGAAACTCGTCTATCATGTTCTTGTCGATGTTGTCGTCTCTGTGGTAGTATCGGTAGACTCCGTCAGCGTTTGTGAGGTAAAGGTTGTTGACGCTTGGTGCACCGCCTGAGTGGCAACGTACACGCCCTCGTCCTCGCAGCTTTGTCCTTCTTCTCCTTCTTTCTTCAAGCGCTTCCATATGGGAAGATGACGAGGGTGGTTGAACGCGAAGCTATCTCGTGATGGGACTCTTTGGTTGGCCAAACCCTAGGGTCATCATTCCAAAACATCACTAGAAGCGCTGCGGACGGGGCGACAGCAACGTACACGCCCTCCTCTTCGTAGCTTTGTCTTCTTCTTCGTCGTCTTCAGCGGTTCCCCTACGGGAAGATGACCGTGGTTGAGCGCGAAGCTATCTCGTGATGGATTCTTTGTTTGGCCAGTCCCTAGGGGCATCCTACCACAATCATCATCAGAGGCGCCGCGGACGGGGCACGGACGCGGGACATCCCCCCGCGCAAGAGACGCTAACATCCTCCTCTAAAGTTTTCAGTTCGTCGTTTCTATTGACGTTCAGCATTCGCGTGCCTTCGTTGTATCAGTAGCTTCTTGACGTAGTTTGAATGAGTCAAGGACATCAGGCGCGTTCGTAGAACATGCTCCTGTCTCAGTATTGTATTGCAGTGGGAAGAGCGCCGCGTACCTCCCGTTGCGGCTCGAGAGTCATGGGGTCGAAACCGGGGGCCGCTATTTCTTTTTTTTTTGTAGTGTAGGAGGAGAGGTGCGTACAACGGACGGACGCCGTACATAGCCCCGAGCCAGAGATGCTTTGAATGTAAAAATCCAACGTCCCTAAGTACAAGTACGCTCCTATAACTTCAGTGGATGTGGAGCGCTCTTTTTCTGAGTGCGACCAGGTATTGACTGTCAAAAGGCACAAATTCAAAAGAGAAAATCTGTAGATGGTGGTTGCTTCGCCACTGCTTCCACAGCCTTTCGCACAGTCTACAATCACCCTAAATATTTTGAAATCGCGACGCTTTGTGTGTTTCACTGAAGAAAATAAAATTGCATTTTCGAAATGCACGATGTTTGTATCCTGTGTTTACTCAAAGTAAAAAAAAATGCACTGAAATACGCCGCCTGAGTAAATAATCATTCGAGCCTATATATGCCTACAAAGTAGTACTTAGCACCTATTTATGCCTAAATCACAATTTTGAGCGCCTACAATGAGCGCCTAAAACCTGTTTATTTGTGTCTAAACATTCCGGTCTCTATTCATCAGTCAATCACATGTCCTACCAGCGGTGGACAACATCCTATATCTCCTTCTCACATCATGCCCAGATATCATCTCCAATGTGACTGCTCGCACAGGCCTCAGTGACCACGACCTACGTCACAATTCCTTAGCTTTACATGTTACTAAAAATCCCGTAAGAAGCAGGTAATCACAGACTAAAAAAGTGCTAATTTCGAAGGGATAAACTCCGGGCTTGCCCAATTCCTTGACAACTTTCAGAGTGTAGCAAGTGATGCTGCGGCTGTCCTACATTTGTTGTTAGTGTGCAAGCCCCGTGCCGGGAACTGGAGAGCGGCGATGGCATACGGCCGCCCCTGGAGCGCAGGATTGTCGACCTTCCCTGTGTCGCATGGCTCTGCTGACGCTGCCCAGGCACGCTGATGGTGATTTCAAAGCATGAGGATGATTCTGATAGTGGCGCTAAATGCAGATGGTGTTGCCGCCACCACAGCGACCCCCCCCCTCCTTAGCGCGAACCCCTTTATGATAATTGCATGTGCACAGTTATGCACGAAAGACTATGTATATGGACACACAACACCGGCAGTTATGCAGGTTTGTTCGCGTTCTAGGTCCTCAGACTGTCGTGGCAAATCCCAAAAAAGCGTCCGGTGACTGGGTGCACCTCCGGTGGTCTTGGCTGAGAGTGGTGGATAGGACGAGTTGGCGGAAGGTGAAACAGACCCGAAGTAGAAGTGACGCGAGCTGCGGCCGCTGAGTAGGCGACAAGGCGATGTTTGCAGTACGGGCGCTCTACGCGCAGTCTTTTGTGACGAATGTTTAGTGTTGTTCGACTGCTAGTACGAGCAGACGTAAAGACTGGGCTGAAAAGTTTCGATCACTGCTTCGGGAAAAGCTTCGCGGCGTGGGTTCGAGGCGCCCAAGTCCCGGAACGCAGATGATGGGTGCAAATCAGGGGCCTGTGATGACAGTGCGTGTACGAAAGATGCTGGGCAAAGCGGCGCTGATGAGTTGTGGGAGTTCCGCTCAGGAGTACCCGCGATCCAGCTTGTTTTGGCCACAGGTGCTTAGGTCGTTGATGGTGATGTCGGTGCAGCACGCTGAACCGGTGGTGACATCGAGCTGGTGCGCACCTCGGCGCGTGCTGCGGGAGCGTCGGCCTTTGTGAGCACTTGTCGGTCGTTGACGCGAGAAAGCTCTCGCACACCGCATACAGCAGCGCTGTAGCGTAGATGCTTTGTCAACGTTCTCTTCAGCGCGGATTTGGTTGTGTTGTTCCGAGAGTTCGAAAGCCGGAATGTAGACGTCCTGGTGAGCGGGTTCATTACCTTGACATTCCAGCATAGGCGTTGACAGCAGCACACTGGAGACATGAGTTCGTCGGGGTTGGCTTTGGATGCCACGTAGTGCGTATCGTGCCAGTTAGGCTGCGACTGCACTGGTGCACGGCAGAGTGTCAGTGCCGTGCTGCATATGATGCGCGACGATGGGCAGCGATCGAACGGATTAGGCAAGATGGAACGGTCACGGAGTGCTCATCGGGGTCCTTGCATCGGGTGGTAGAAGGGTAAGAGGAGGGCTGCGGCTGTTGGCGTCCGTGACGTCATCGGCTATAAGTATTGTGCGTTAGGTGTCAGCTGCCGCGCTGGAGGTGGAGTCTACGATGCCGACACTCGTGGCTGGAAAGACGACTCTAGGTGAAGAAGGTACGATGTGAGGCGGCGAAGCGTGCGCTGACCGTGCCGGTAACTCCTGTGCTGCAGACCGAAAGAAGTCGTCCCCGAAGCCACAGTGTGCGAGCATGGCAGCGCGAAGGTCATCGCAGGGGGTTTCGTTTGTAGGTGGTAGGGCGAGGACGCAGCGGAGCTCTTGCGGGAGCGTCTCCCAGAGGATGGAGTGCTTGAACGGCTGAATGGTGACGTAATTTAGCGAGAAGCTGGCCTCCAGCTTGAAAAACCAACGTCTTAGGTGGCGTGCGTCGAACACCGGTATCGGCGGGTCCCCCCCCTGCAAGCCATTTCGGTCTTCCGCTGTCCGGGTATAACGTCCGGGTCACCACTTGCAGGAAAGGCAGCCGTGGACTTGGTGATGCTGTGGCTCTCCTGCATTTATTGTTGGTGTGCAAGCCCGGCCGGAACGGGAGAGCGGCTATGGCATACGACCGCCCCTGGAGCGCAGTCGGGTTCGATCTTTCGTGTGTCGCTTGGCTCTGCGAACTCTGGCCACGCACGCTGATGGTGATTGTGAAAGGATGCGAATGATGATGATAGTGGCGCTAAATGCAGATGGTGTGGCCGCCACTACAAGAGCATAGACATAAACCAATCTGTCAACGTTAACTGGGAGCTTTTCAAGACTATGCTGATTAACTTTAAAAATAGGTACATATCCTTCATACCCATTGTGCCGATTCCAGCAACCCATGATTTAGCGAGCACCTCAAAGCCCTGCTTAACTGGAACAAACGTCGTTATAGGACAGCCAAGTCTAACAGCCACCCTGAAGCATGGGATAAATATTACGTTAGTACAAAACAGTACCTCAATGAAGTGGTTGCTGCTAAGCGCCAATTTTTCTCAATAGACCTGCTTTCAATGCACTAAACTAATCCTAACAAGTTTTGACGTACCCTGTACTGAAACTCTCAGCCCAGCTACATCGAACTACTCAATTTAGATGGTAATCCTGAAGTAAACCCCTGTGTGCTTCAACATCTATGAACAATTTCGCCTCGGTTTTCGCGGACAATGATACGCCTCCAGTCTACCACTCTCGCATCCTCTGCCCCAACCAATGCCTGAAATACTAACCTCTCCTGAGGGTATATCTATATTTATTAATTTTCTCAAGCTCTTCTCCTCCGCCGGTTGTGACCTTATCAATAGCAAACTACTTAAAGGTACCACAGAATTGTCCAGCGAGATGTTCTGCGTAATATTCACTCAATACTTAAAAACAGGGGACATCCCACACGACTGGAAAAAAGCCCAAATCCCTCCTACCTTTAAATCGGGTGATCGAGATATTCCCTCGAGTTATCGTCGGATTTCACTGACGTGCATTCTATGTAAGCTACCTTAGCATATCATGGCCACAAGGGTTATAACTAACCAATACTCTACTAACTCATTTAACTCGCATCAACATGGCTTCCACAAACTACTACCTTGAGAAACCCAGCTAGCACAGTTCACCCACGCGCAGTTGAGGGCTACAACTGCGCAATGTAAGGTAAATTTTCTTTACAAATCCCGAAGCTGCAGCGCTAGCGAAGCAGCTTGCCTTAGAGGAACGAAACCGCCTCTGGTCTTGTCCCGAAACTCACCACCCTTTTCTGTATGATATAGACTCTGAACTGAGAATGACGCTCCCAGAAGGAATCCCTCGTCGACTTGAGACGCTCTACAATCAGCTGCGCCTCAACGCAGCACTTACGAACTCCTACCGACATCGCCTCGGTCAAACCACAAACCCTTACTGTGATAACTGTGGTTTGCCAGAAACTGCTGAACACGTTTTATTAGAGTGTCCGGCGTACAACCAGGAAAGGAACCATTTCGCCAACACGATCGAGTGCCTCAATAATGGACTTTTACCATGGTCATCTCCATAATCCCAGCGAAAAGTGTTATATGCACTGTTTGAATATTTAGACGACATCGGAGTCACAGAGACACTGTAGAACTCTACATTGTCATCCTGTGAGACCGCCTGGACTTTTACGTGACCCACGCAACACTCCATGTTGCCTTCTTTTTTATCTCTCCCTTTTTTTCCCCTCTCTTTCATCCTACTTCCTTTAGGGCCTTTACTTCGTACACCCCATCCCAGCAGAGTAGCATGTAGGCGAATACATGCCTGCAGACCTCTCTGCTTTCTTCTAATAAAGAGCTCTCCCCCTCTCTCTCTCTCTCCCCCATGACGTTTTCCAGGGAATGGAGAACAACCTTCAAGTGGATGTCATTTTTTGGACTCCGGCAAACCAAATGACCGTGTCCTATATGACCTACTACTAACTAAGCTATCCATCCTTGGTCTCCCCCCTCACCTAATGTCTTGGATAAAAGGCAGGAAATAATTCACCACCAGCAATCACCGCCACTCTCCTCCAACCGCTCTGGGCGTACCCCCGGGGTAAAATCTATCTCCTCTCCTCTTTCTTATCTACGTAAAAGACCTCCCACGTGACAAAATCACGAAATTAGGGCTTTTTGCAAACGGTTTCTTTGTTTGTTTGGCCATCCACAGGCCGGAAGAGTCGGAAACCTGCAGCAAGTTCTTAATACGATTTCATGTTGGATCGAATCCTAACTCAGGCCTCTAAATCTAGGTAAATTCAGGATACTGTCATTCACACCCAAAAAGAGCCTATATTCTTACCCTAACAAAATAATTCTTTCCCGTCTAACGGACCTCACCTTGCAAGTATGTAGGTGTTCACATGACCTCCTCTCTGTCCTGGACTAAACATGGGAAACAATCTGCGCAGACGCTCCATGAGCTCATGGCTATTTACATAGAAACTTAAAATTGGCATTCCCGGTTATAAAAAACTACCTTGTCTTACATTCATCAGACCAAAACTCGAATGCGCTTCTTCCATTTGGAACCCTTCACAAGCCACCCTTACAAACAAATTCGAAGCTGTCCAGAACCCAGCTGCTCGTTTTAAATGTAATCAATATTCTAGCTACATTAGCGTGGGTTCCATAAAACAATCATCGTCCCAACCTTGGGTAGCTGTTCGTCGAGCCATCTCCTGTCTTTGCTTACTTCATTGTTTCATTTATCCCCGGCGACCGAAGCACCCTTTGCTGAAACCTCTACCAAAAACGGCATCCCGCCTTAACCACAGCCACCCAACTGCACGCATCGCTGGACGCACTTCAGCTATAAATAACTCATTTTTCTCACAATCTATCATACTTTTGAAGACCCTGCCTAAAGAAATCGCTACTTGTTCAAATCGCTCATCCTTTCGAGAAAAAACTAGTCTCTACAAGAGGAATTCCTTTTCACATTTTATCACTCGCCAATCATCTTTACACTTCGCCTTCTAAAATTGTGCAACCCTAAACTATCCTTCTGTTGCTCCATCCAGGGGGAAGCGAATAAGTGTGTCTTCCCTGCTACCCTAGCGCCTCTCCTATTGTATATGGTGGCCTTTTTGAATGCTTACTTCGTTTTCAGCTCGTCTCTGTGTACCCTGTACCCAGTTGTAATATTTTATTTTTTTTTGCTTTGTTGTTATTTGCCATTTTTTCTCGGCCTTGTATTCTTCGGTGTTCACTGCCTGCTTTATTCAACCTGTTAATATTGCCCCCTATCTTATGTAATACCTCCGGGCTTTTAAACCGATAATAAATGAAATTAAATTATTGATTCTGTACCACAAAACTTCAAAGATATCCTCGAACACTATCAAATCAAATCAAATCTTTATTTTCCTTTTCAACAAAAAGATGAAGCAGCCGCAAAAAGCTACAGTGAGAAGTAGCTTGACAAGGCGGATTCCCCCTTTATTGACAGCATTGAAAACACACCAAAGAATGTATTCTATCAAAGCGTCTTCACTGGCGCCACCGTGAAGACGCCGCATTTTACCCCCACCCCATGACAAGTTCACTAAGGAAAAAGCCACCACCTACCGCCGCCTTCAAACAAACCCCTAACCGCACGGCCCCCTCCTCCATGCCATCCACCCCACCTTCTACCCCGACAACTGCAAGTACTGTCCCCAACCCTGCACATTCTACTACATGATGTGGCCGTGCTCGCATTCACCATCCCTCCCCCCTAATCCCTAACCCAACCATGAGCAGTGGGAAGGCATGCTAGTCAGCCCGGACCCCGGCGATCAGCTTCGGCTCTTTGAAAGGGCCCGCCTGGCAGCGATCGCCGAGAGACTCAGACTCAGAGACTTCTAGGCTCAGACGACCCCCATTGCTATTGCTCCAGCACTAATATAGAAATAAAGTTTATTCCTCCTGCTCCTTCTCGATCCTAATGCATTTTCGTGTTTCCAGGGCCTTAGCCCAGTCTGAGAAATTTAGTGTAAATACAAGTTTTTTTGACCGCTCTGTTCTAGGCACCCAGGGCAAATTTTCCGTCCCATGTCTCGGTCAGAACACCGGACTTTCAAGCGAAGCTTTTTTTCCCTCCGTGAAGGCGGCCATCCCGTCACGAAAACTCACAAAAGGTACGATGACGACGATAATGGAAGGCAGATCAAGCGCCTCAAGAAATGACCGTTTCCCGTGGTCGGAATTGTACCTGGGAGTCCCTCGACATATTGCCGCGAACATTGTATAGGTTTGTTTATTTATTGTTTGTATTTACTTCCCTGCCGCGCTCGGCTCTTTTATCTGTGCCCCTAGCGAAGCGCGTCTTCCATTCGTTATTGTTATGCCGCATGGGCTATCTTACTCGGATAAGCAAACTGTTCCGCCCTAACGTAACTAGCCCAGGGTAATCTTTGATCTACAATGTTCTGGATGTAAATCGACGGTTCCACAAACACTCACGCCGAAAGATGAAAGCCTGGTGAGCAGACGCCGCGGCATTGTAATCGACGGAGATCGCCTGCACACGTCAATTTGTTGGCTGCTGCTTTGCCGCCTGTGCATTCTTTGAGTGGTTAGGGGGGCACAAGTTCGCTTCAATAAACTAGCTTTCCTTGAAGACAACGGCTTCGTCTTTGACTTCGGGACAATGCGAAGCCTACGTAATCCGATTGCGCCATTCCGGTGCCATCGAAGCAGCTTGTGTTTCAGATAATGACAGAAGTTATATGGAGAAATGAAGCTTCGTCTTTTAATCACCTTTACCGTAAAGTGACAGGTCACAGATTTTTGTCGGGCTCATGTTTTTAAACTTTAAATGAAAGGGTTTTATTTAAACCCCTTAACCCGAAACAATTTTCCTGATCGTCACCTGGAACTTTTGGAATCGCAACAATGTTCGATCTATAACATTAATGGGTCCCGCCAAAAAGCATGCTGTCCACCACGGCAGTAAGCCCAGCTGAAACATACTTTTGACTGCATGCGAAAGTAAAAGGGGTGTTTAAGAACTTTTAACTGGCTAAAACAGCAATAATGCGCGACCTTTCCTACTCCTACATGCGCTGTTTGAATCACGCGTTGAATTCGACGGGCTTTATTTGAACACGTAACCTAGAGTCACTACGTGGCACAACCTTTCAGGCTAGGGAAATTTTGGTGCAAAATTAAAATGATTTCCGCTTATGCATGTAAAATTCTTTGCGTTTACCGTAGTTTAAAAATACTGGCTTTCAAATGAGCGGAAGTACATGCACTACACAAAAATTAGTTGGCTGTCCATTGAAGACATGAGCTTTGATTTTCAATGTAGCGAGTAATTTCATGGTTTCGCGTTAAGACAGTTTCTCCTCGTGTTGCCCCCTAAATAGAAGTAACCGCAAAGGCTCGCGGGGTCCCCTGCACATGACACTGCCCGCTTGTGAATTCTGCGCAGGTTACAACTGCACTCACCACTGTTGGGGTGTGTAGAGTTAAAGGGGTGCGGAGTATAAAATACAACTTGCTTAAGTTTAAGAGAACTACGTTTTGGGAATCCACTCACCTCCATTCTAGCCATTAAGGACGTTTTTTTTCACAAAACAAAAAATAGAAATATTGAAAAACATGCAAATTTCGCGGTAGAGTGCTGTCATATGGGCATTAGTGAAGCACTATGGGCCATCACTGGAATCATAACTGTCAGTGTCTTAACGGAAAGTCCGCATTCAAGCGATACAATAAACCCAAACGAGAAGCCCCACTACGATCACCCAGTATTGTTTCGTGTGTGTAACTCTATATCAGCGGCCACCAACCAAACCAGAAACTATACGTCGTAGAGAAATCTCGGAGAGTGGACGGGGATTCCCACGGCTTCTGTTTTTAATAACTCAATTGTTTCTTCGAACTTCATGCTAGAATTGGTGCCATTGTTATAAGGGCTCAACTTAATTTTTAAAAAAGCAAACATATCTTCATAGCCGCTTTAAACTGTCCATGGCCCCTCAGGGCTGTCATAATAAAATTGCTGCCATTGTTATGAGGGCTAAGCTGACTTTTTAATAAAGCAATCATGTATTTGGTCTTCATAGCCGCTTTAATGCTTTCCATGTTCCCTATGCTGCTGTACCCAGACCTCAACAGCGTGAGGTAGGGATGGACGAGCAGCGAAGCTACACGGTTAGGGCTTTCTCCTTATCGCAGCTCTTCCGGTAGTGAACAACATTGCTGCGATAAAAAGTCCGCTTATGAGAAGTTTAAACGTCACGCTAGCAGTCACATCGCACGCTTTCGGTCGCGGCAGTCTGCGATAACAATAGCTCATCAGAGATGCCGACCAATGGGAGTCGCAGAATCTGCCTGCTAGCGTGCCATTCGTCGTATCGAATGAGGGGAGCAGTAAGATCACCTCAGCAACAGATTTTGTTGACGTGGCTGAATTTAGAGGAGGCTCCAATATTCTTTTTGACGACAAACTCAGCAGCATCGAAAGGTACGTTACTATCATATAATCGTTTTCACCATTAAAAGCAATTATTTCACTCCTGGCGTCACAAACCTAACCCTTAGGATTTGCCCCCTCGACCCAGTAGGCCAACCACACTCGGCTACTTTAAATTTATGGAAAATCAATGTTCATACCACTACTATACGAGTATGGATCGGGCAATTACTACTCATATAAAGGACAGAGCTCCCCATATCGCAGCTGTACTAAGTGACGCAAAAAGTGGCCTTAAGAAATATAACGTAATTCCGCTTCTCATTTTCATGACAACTGGCAAAATGAGGGCTTATTTTGATCCGCCGGCCATACAGGGCGTGGACGCTAATCAGTAATCGGCGAAAACAATTTCAAACAATGCGTGAAAATTCAGCAGGCGAGGCTCACTATCTCAGTGAAGTTGAAAATGCTGTGATCCGTCATGATGTACCCAAGCAGCAGAAAGTTCCAAGCCCAAGCATGGCAAATTATTAGTGGCCAGTGCGTCCGAGCTAGCCTACATCTTGTCCGCCACTATTGGCTGGTGCTTGAGAAAGGTGACATTCGAACAATTGGCCAAGCTTAAAAGACCAGTATTGGACAATGCTTGGCAAACCACATTACCTTGATAATGCCTATCCGTGGACCCCATGCTATTTTTATACGCATTTCTGGCTTTCTCCCCAGTCCTTATGGCCATTGCCTATTCTGAGTTGCCTCGCGGTGCAATGTCTGCTTTGTACATGCCATTAAACAACAAATTATTTATTGCGCTCACATTAAAAAACTTTCTCAAGAATAATACGTAGAAAAAAATAATAAAGCCCTAAGGCACAAATAATGACTGCGTAACCGTCGGGAACCAATTACATGACTTCCCAAAAACTATTGAGCAGCATAACCCAGCAGATCTCATGGATTACGTTTTTATTATTCCCACAACATTCACAAGAAACCTCACTTAACTGTGGCAAAAATACGAACTAAGTTTGTTCAAAAGTTGAACCCGAAATATAAACAAGAACACAAGAGTAGATAAAAAATGAAAACGCTCGTGAAGCGCGGACTTATCCATGCTTTGTTTAGCTGCTTGAGATGCCTACAAAACAGTAACTTTCAGGCAAATGAAAAAAAGCGCCATTTTCTTCGGTAGTTCGCCGATCTGCCAATATCACAATATGTAGTTAAGCAGCACTATTATAGAATAGTCGAGCTTGGAATACTTTTACTCTTTGCTGCATCCGCCACTTGCCGACGGGAAACACCTTTACGTTGTTTCCCCCTGTACAAAGAAAAAAAACACGTTCCCACTAATAGTAAATGCACGCTGCTTACTACGAACAGCACTAGCACCGTCCTTAACGAAAGCACGTGTGAAAATGTTCAGCCTAAACTTCAAGCTTGGTAACAATCGCTCTGAAACACGAAACATACTGCAGTCGCTCTCTTCTGCTTCGTCAGACACGCCAGAAGCGGACAGAACTGACGGAGAAGACAACGGCAGTGTAAATACTTTGTCGCTCGGCAATATCACCGTAGCTCGCGAAAATATTAAAACGAAAGCTTCATTTATAGCTAACGTTTAATAGCGCTAGCTTAATACATCCATAACTCTTATACTGCACACTTAGCTCACCTCTGGAAACAGCCCAGTTTCGGCTGTGACTGCGATTTCGCACTCCGTGCTATTGTTTTACTATTTACGCTGCAACCTTTGATGGATATTGGTTACTTATTGCCTAATAAAGATTCCGTAACTCCCCTTCTGCTCTTAACTGACCCCACATTTTCTACAGGCGCTGCAGGTCTCGCACCAAATATACTGTTTGCAGATCCGGGAAATGAATTCTCGCTAAAGCAACCGGCGGAAGCGTCGTAAGCCGGAATACGTATCTTATGTATTCAGATGCATGAGCATCGTGGACCTTACCACCATCCACGTCGTGTGACAAGGCGGCCTGCCAACTCTGAATTCGCCGTCGCCGTCGTGTCATTGTCGGGACGGCCAAGCCGACGTGCCTTAACAAAAGGCGTGGTAGTAGAGTAGAAAATATAAATATGGACAAACACGATGAGGGAGTTAAGCGTGCCGAATAGAGAGCTGCTTAGCCCAACGTGCCGTAGCGACCCGTCGACGCTGAGCATACGACGCTTCTCTAACCCTGAAGTGAGAGAAAAAGCCCTTCAATTGCGAGATGCCTGCGTCGTGATACGCGTGACAGAATCGATAACCTACACGCAGAAGAATGGCGGAGCCAGAAAACAAGCAGGAAAGGGTGGGAACGTGGCAACAAATTTCGCAACGAACATATGAGCTTTCTGCTGCACATAAAGTCTAGGAATTGACAGAGATAACGTTGACCAGCCACCCTAAGTATTAGTCCAATATTGCGTGCAGAAGTAAAGTGATCTTTATATAACTCGCTGGCGATTACTACACTCCCTAATGCGTTATTTGGGCACAGCTGTTCAACTGTTTTGCAGTTTCAAAATATGTTGAGGCAAAACATCTCAGACTGACATGTTTGTATATTTACGGAAAACCTGTTTTTGCGATGAATCATGAAGCACATGTGCGCGTTAGCCTCGCTCATTATTCAGCACTCACTCGGGGTTATGGGGTCAACCTTGCTCAGCCGCCGCCGTGCCAGCTCGTTTACCTGCAGTGGAAGACGGAGGCCACCACCGGTTGCGTCACTTGTAGTTCAGCCCTCAGTCCTCATGGGGGCAGGGGCTGAGGCAGCACTCACACCAGTGTTCTCCCCGCGGTTAGCTATAGCGGGCCACTGCGTCATCGCCACGAAGTGCGTCTCGGTAAGTGACCGCGAACTGCTTTTAGGGAACGAACACACATCATCGTTGCGCGCACGCCCCGGCACGTTTTAGCCAAGCGTCGCGCAGTCGAGTATCTGCGAGCCCAGGCGAACCACCCTGCCCTCTCAATTATCTGACTGTCCTCCTTTGTTTTCTCCCACTCTTCGGTGTTTGCATTGTTCACGCGGTTAGAATGAAAGCAGCTACGACGTCGAGCCCAGGAAGAAACGCCAAAAGCCAGCGCCATAAATGATTAGGGTAAGTTTCTTGTTTGTAAGCTCGCCTTGCCGAATTCGAGTTGGGCAGTGAAAATTGGCAATTTACGAAGGGGGTAGGGTTGCAGAATCAACTCCTCTGCCACCTTCTTTTAATTAATTGATGGGTACCACTCGCCAATTGGGGGCGTGTATCTACCACGACCAACTATACTTGTATCTACATCCTGGCACTTCATGGATGCGTTTGGGAGGGCTAAGGGTCAGTCTAAGCGGACGTCCCACCATCCTGGTAAACATGTGCATCGTGAGGGCGTAAGATTTCATTCTTGAAGCACAATGTACTTAACAGCACACAGAGAGGTACACATAGGCAGCGCTGTGGCAGTCTGATAATCTTGGGACCGGGCTGTTTTGCTACGTGATCGAGTGGTTTGGGTTGGTGGGTTACAGAGACGGTAAGTCGCCCACGACGCGGGAAGGAAAAAAACTGGCCCCTTGTTTGTCCTCGAAAATGAAGGTGTAGTTCTTCCAAGTTTCTTTCTGATAATTAACTAGGAGATATGCGAAATGTAACAGGGATAAAGGGAGCATAGTTTTATTTCCCAAGAGCATCTAATATACAGTGGCTGGTACTCCGTAAGGCTGATCCATTTTTGTGGCACTAGACCATTGGCAACACAAGGTCATTTCACCGAAAGCCGATGCTCGCATACCCCATCGCGCACACCAGAAACATAGTATAAAACAAGAAAGAAATGTGGTCCTGCCCTTCTGACACATGATTTAAGGGACACTAAACCTGAAAAAAAAATTTTCTAACTCAAAGATCCTTCGTGTCCTAGCTTACTTGGATTTAGTTCAGCGAACAACGATGCGTGGCTGAGAAATTGGCACACAAAGTGGGATTTTTTTTCAACCACTTTCCATTCATTTTTCTCGTGACCTGGCCATAGAGTAAAAAAATTAGGCGCGAAGCAGAGCCAGCACAGGTGCGGTTTAAAGGTTATAAGCTGGCAGCGGTAATTTTTAAGTCTCCGAGGCACGGTCGAGGAGAGAACGTTTCTCCTGCGGAGGAGAGAGAGAGAATAAAATTTATTTATGAGAGGAGTCAAGCAGGCGGTTTCCTCAGTTTTAGGACCCCGTTGGAGCGTCCAGCCGCCTCAGCCCGGTGGATCAGCCGAAGCTGCTCTTCGAGGCTAGAGCTGGCCAGCACTTCCTCCCACTGCTCAATCGAGGGATTAGATATCGGGGAAAGTGAGGGGTTAAGCTGGCACTCCCACACCATGTGATACAAGGTGCAGGGCGCGTTGCAGAATTGGCACTGTGAGTAGTATATTGTTGGCAGAATAAGTGGAGTTTGGTCGGGTGGGGAACGTGTTGGTTTGGAGGAGACGCCAGGAGCGCTCCTCTGCCTTGCTGAGGGAGGGGTGGCCAGCGGGTAGCATAAGCCTGGTGAGCCTGTAGAATTGGGTCACCTCCTGGTATGAAGTTACAGGGATCGCTGTCTCTAGCCAACTTTCTCGCGGCGCTCGGCTGGTTAGACCTCGAGCAGTCTCATGAGCAAAGACATTACCGCAGAGGGAAGCGTGAGCTGGTGTCCAGACAATCGACACCCTTTTCCTCGGAGGGTTCTGGCCGAGGATCTTCATGGCGATGCACGAGATGCGGCCTTGGAGGTAGCTCCTACACGCTGACTGTGAATCCGTGATTATCACTTCCGCTGGGCTCTGCGTTATTGCCAGTGCAATAGCTACCTCTTCGGCCTGTAGCGTCGAGACGTTGTTGAGAGTGAGGCTCGTGGCGTGGCTATCTTTCTTCGTCACAGTCGCTACCATGGCTCCTCGTCTGGCATAATCTGCGGCGTCCGTATAATAAACCATATCGTTTGAGCCGTAGTTTTTCTCCAGGGCTCTAACTCGCGCCTCTCTCCGACCCTCGTGGAACTGCGGGTGCATGTTTCTGGGCAGCGGGGCCACTCTGATGTTTTGGCGTAGTTCGCGAGGGATGTCTACTGTGGTTTCAAGAGGGCGATCAGGGATGTTTATGCCCAGTCTTAGCAGAAGGGCCCTGCCTGCATCCGTCCCTGCTAGCCGGTAACGTTGACTGAGCAGGTGGCCCTCAATCAGCTCGTCCACAGTGTTGTGCACCCCAAGCTTGAGGAGACGATCCGTGGAGGTGTAGGGGGGCAGACCCAGGGCTTGTTTATACGCCTTTCGCAAGAGCGTATCTAACTTGTTCTTCTCTGCCTTGTTTAGTAGTGCATAGGGCGTCACATAGCAGATTCTCGATACGACGAACGCCTGAACGAGGCGAAGCGTATCCGCCTCCTTCATGCCTTTCCCTTGGTCGTGATCCGACGGAGCATGTGGGCAATCTGACAAGTCGTGTGTTCCAATTTCCTTATCACCCTGGTGTTTGCGCAATCAGCTTGAATTACCATACCTAGAATCTTCACTTGCGGAGACGGGGTGATGGTAGCACCGTCCAGCGTGATCTCCATCGAAGGGACATCCATTTGCCTACCGCCCTTTTTGCGCACTAGAAGCAGCTCAAAAATTTTTCTGGGGCGCACAGAGTCCACAGTTCTTGGCATACTCTTCACGGTATCAGCCGCCATTTGGAGACGGTCCTGCATCTCCCCGACCGAGCCCATCCCGGGTTCCACACCGTGATATCATCGGTGTAAAACCTTTGGTGTAAGCCCGGAATCGACGCCATTTGTTTAGGAAAGGCCGATGAGGGCAATGTTGAATAGGGGGGGGGGACAGCCCTTAGCGAAAAGTAATACGTTTGAAATACGTACGAGTACGCTTGAAGTGCACTTCAAATATGTTTTGTATTTGTAAATGTATTTTAAGTGCATTAAAAATTGCATTTTCTAAATTTTTAGTAAATATTGAAAATACATTATTAAAAATACGGGAAAAATACAGTGCTTTTAAGTACCCTCCAAATAGATTAAAAATCACTAAACCCCACGAATGTGCGCTTAAGGCATTCAGAATATATTGAAAATGTATTTCTTCCCGCCAAACGATCATTTTGTAAATGCACTGTAAATATTATAAAAATACACTTACCTAACTACATTTAGAGCAGCACTCTGAGTATACTTTAAAAGTGTGCTGAAGCATGGAAATATACTCCGAATATATTCGAAATACATTTCAAATCCCTTTTTACGTTTGTGGAACGAACATGGTAGAAATACACTCTCAATGCATGAAAAATACTTATAGAAAATACATTTTAAATGTATTCATAAAGCTTTGCCGAAATACATTTCGAGTACACTACAGGCGCTGCTTCAGTTGCTGAATTGTAAGATTCACGTAAAGCATATCTGAAGTGCCGGATAAAATACATCTCAAATGAATAAACGTACTTTCTCCTCGATGTTTACTTATAAAAAAAGAAACTGAGGGAGATACTTTCACTTACTGCGCTGTCTAAAGCAGACAAACTCTGCGTATTAGAGAGAAACTCGGCGTACAAATATGTAAGCGGCGGTTTTCCCAAACGCAATCGGCAAAGAAAAAAATCGAATTCAACGAGTATATATATGTACGAAAACACTTGCAATTTGCCAGCGTTGTTACGACGGTATCGCTGTGGAGGCTTTGAAAATTTTCTTTTTCTGAAAAATATTGGCCTTAGATGGACAACCCTGGCTATGCTTGCGAGGGCGAGCAGCTCGGCGCCTCTCACTGCCGCTCACTACCTCCTCCTCTGTGCCCGGCACCTGCGGCGCGGGGGCGGCGCCCCCTCCTTCACGTTTTGTCTGCCTTCGCTGCGTTTCTTTTGCCTGTCCTGTTTGGGACTCCTCAACGCGCGGTCGTCGGGTGGACGCAGTCTCTGCTTGGACGGCGCGTTGCAGCGGCGTTGGCCGTCTAGCCAAGGTAAGCACGATATACCTGCTATTTGCGCGTACGGTGTCGCACTACAATTAATCGATGTATGTTTGCCTTGCAATAAAAGTGTTTTAAACCCCTTTTTTTGAAATCCGCACGTGGTTGTTAAGCTTACCTTTACCTGCGAGCAAGATTTCCTACCGTGACTACCCGGCAAGGGAATGTACTCCCAAATCAACGACAGCAAGAAGACGTAAAAAAATGGATTTTAGTGTTTTCCCTTTTTTGCGCCTAATTTTTAGCTCGGGCCCTGCTGAGTGGACGGGGGACTGTTGCTACGAGTTTCCTTGTAGATCGATTTACTCATTGAGGACTAACACTTGCATTAAACACATAACAGCCAGGAACGTTTTTAGCACAGCCTGTTCACAGAAAGTCCGCCGTCCATGTTTACGCGCTTGAGAAATTTGCGAAGTGTATCCAGGGACGCAGCTTTTTTTTGTTTTCTGTTCGCAGCAGCCGCTCACAGCTGCGCATGTTCACAGCAGCCGCCGTACGGGGAAGGAACCCAGTTTGTGGCATACTTTATCCGACTAATGCGCTGGCCGGGCCATACGGCGGGAATCCGAGCAGCCTTCGCGATTTTTGTCGGTCGCATGTCGCCATTCTGTCAACTAAAGCCATGAAAGAGTTTATGCCGTCTGTTTCGAAGTGACCAAAAGTGTTAAAAGCGACCCACGTAATCTTTGGTGCATGTGGCAGTAGCGAAGGTGCTTCATGCCCAGGGACTACAATTATTTGTCCATCTAAGACAAATTTTATGAGAGTAGCCGCTAAGTTACAATCAGTTTCTGTTCCTACCGCCACCCAGAACCAAGAACCAGCAAAGGAAGGAAGGAGAAGGAATGCGGGTGGGGGGGGGGAAATTCGAGGCGGGAAAACCAGTTCCCCGCGCGAGACCCCTGGGTTTCCCCGGGAAAAGGGTCCCCCGGGCGGGTTCGTCTCTTTTTGTTCCTTGGATTGCTCCCCCAAAACTTCGCGAAACTTCAGGACGTTGGCCCCTTCCTCTTTTGTTTTTCCCTTTGCAATTTTTCCCTCCTTGCTGTATTCATTTCGTAGCGCATTCACGAACACGTGTGCGCGTTCCGAGAGGCCCTTCGGCCGCTCGTGGTCGAGTGACAGACACGCGGAACCCGACGCGCTAACGCTGGACCACGCCACCGGAGAATTTCAGAAATGTGCCCAAAGGCACCGAAAACAGCATGGGCAGCTTGGCGGTTGTGTGTGTTTAGAAGCCGCAATTTCCCATTTGCGTCTAAAGGGTGTACTTAAACGAGTTTCTTTTTAGGTGTCACGAGTATTTATGAAGCAACTATTTTTACTTGATGGTCCCTGAATCTAACAGGTTTTTATCTTTTTTTTATGTTAAAGACGCGAGCATTTACAATTATTTTCCGCGTTGCTCCCTAATTAAATGATGACGTTGTCTGTGTACAGCAAAAAGTATAAAAATTTCCTGCCGGTGATGTGCGGCGGAGAGCAAAAAAAATTTCATGTGTGTGCAAGCACAAATACACGTTTTCTGGCGTTGCTTGTTTTAATTGCTTCGGTTAGGTGCCTACGATATAAGAGCTTGTTATTTTTAAAGGGCAGCGTGAAATTTTTCTTGTTTTTCGAAAAAAAACCTTACTTTGCCGTTCCTTTGAAAGCATTGTTGAGTGCACACGCCAATCTAATGACATTTATGTAATTTTTTTACTGCAATCCTGCCCATGCATTTTTAAATTGTTTCGCTGCGCACTATTTTTTTAGAACGTAATCTCCGAAGAAGGTGACGCCGAAATATGGAACACATAACAATAATTGTAGTTAATAAGATTACTGCTTATCTTATTTTATTAGCGTCCTGTGAGGTCACAGACCAGTTTTGTCCAAGTTAGTTGGGAAAAATAGAATTGCCACCTTTCAAGTTAACTCAAGCGCCTAAGAAAGAGAAGTAGCTAACTCTAAGAACTCTGTTGCATGTTTGGTAACGTTCTTAGCCCCTGTCTTTTTTTTTTTCCCAATTTTCGCTCATTTTTATCCCTAGACAATTTCCCAAAAAAAGCCCCCCCCCCCCCCCCCCCCCCAGCATTCTTTCTAAAAATGGTATTGAAGATCCGATGCCGCATGACAATATAAACTATGCTTACCATTACAAAATTGTCTTACGTCCTTCAAAGGGACATTGTTTTCACGGCGGGTTTTTTTTTTTTCTCGAAGGGGAAACTAAAAAAACCTTGCTCGCGAGGGACGTTGGCACGGCTAGAGAAAAGGCCTGATTGATTTGACATTTATTTGCCCTAAAAAAAGTGTTTCACTAATATTTTCCCATTTTCTTTTCACTGCAGGTGCTGGGAAATTTCCCGCGTGGAGAATCCGAAGTACGAGGACCCGATGCACAACGCTTCATCTGCGCTGGCTACCGAGGTGGCTGAAAGGCATTCATTCCTGCTGCTTAGTAATGGCAAAATTGGCCACTCGACTGAGGTGTACAATAAACAACTTTCAAACTGCCAATTTGTGCGCATACGTGCTGTTCTTTTCAGTCATTTGCTGGCCCGCATTCCGAACATGGCCGGTTTACATTTTCACAATGGAGCATATCTTTAGCCTAGGCCTATTAAACTTTTTTAAACCACAATATAAAATTTTCTAGTTGAACGTTAACAATTCCCCCTAAGACACATTGCCATGGCATCTCTCAATGTATTTAGGTTTTATTTAGTATACACTAGTAACACATTTTGAGTATATTTGAAGCAGTATTTTCTGTGCATTTAAAATGCATTCTAATACATTTTGCACGTATTTAAAATTAATTTTCTGAGCATTTTTAATGCATTTAAAATGATTAAAAAATATATTTTTCATGCACTGCTTATGTATTTTTGAGGTACATTTTAAATACATTGTAAATGTATTCGAAATGCATTTTGGGAAAGTGGACAAAAAAATGCAGAATAAATACAAAGTTAATATATGTATTAAATGCATTCAAAATACATTAAAAAATACGGCATCTTTTCGCTAAGGGGACGATGATCATGATGACAACGATTATGCACATTTTATGAAGATGATGATGATGTCGCTTTCAAACGATTAAATATGACTAATTGAAAGACACCGAAACCACGACGAGTCACGGCAAAATATATACAGATGCCATAGCACCCGCACATCAGGAAAATCCCTCGTCGCACCCCGCTATTTCTTGATGCCAGGTTGATAACGATTATTGTAAATATCCTAAACATGCACCCAACATAATCAAGAGGCACCAAGCTATGGTGACACATGCACTTCATGCACTTCGAAATTTTAAACCATAGCGCGGTACAAACGCCTTTGACCAAAATTAAAAAGTCCACCTTTATAAAACCCTATTGTATGAAACAAAATATTTCCCAAACGTATTGCTTTCAAAGAGAAGGGCATGTTTAGAAAGGAGAGCTGGCATTCGTGGGCGTCTGGCGCAGACTAACGTGGGGCAGCGTCGTTAGGGTGGCGGCTGATGTAGGGCTGATAGCGTACGAAGGCATCTGGACGAGCGCGTTGATGGTGGAAATGGAAGTGGTGTCGGTGAAAAAGTGGCCGGCCTTGGAGTCGTCGCTGTCCAAGTACAGCATCGCGTACAAGGCCATTCCTCCGACGTGCATCATCCGGGCACAGAAAGCCGCTCTTGAATTCAGTTACAGTACGGTGATCCCGGTTAAGCTTGGCGCCCAACCTCACGACATGTAGCCGAAACAGGCTACCCACTCACTCCCAATGTGAAGCTCGTGATGCGTTTGCCATTTAACTATACAGGAGCTGATGGCCGTACACAGAGTTTCTCGTCAACCCCTTCTCCGCTCTATATGATTTTACTGTTTCTTTAATGTTGCATTTCATCGTACTTTCCAAACACACGTCATCGGCGCAAAATGTGACAGAAATGCCCCCATTCCTGTTGGGATGGGAGTGGTCCTTAATTTAGACAATCAACCATTAAGAACGCGTGCACCCTGCAAAAAGACAGGCGCTCACATTTACACCCGAAGACAACAACATACAAGCAAAAGCTCATCATTGCTTAAGTCTAAGTCGCCGATATATTTTACGTCACTCTTATTAATTCAGGAACAAACCCAGGAAGCATCTGATAGCGTCCCTCTGACCTTCAGGAAAGCGCCACGTGCGCCCAAGTTCAAGCAAGCGCGCGTGTCGGTGCCCTCTCCAACGGACGTCCCACCAACCCGTTTCGGCCATCGACCGAACAATTTCGTCGTGGTGACGGCTTCAGCTGTGCAATCGTTTACTGTTCCGTCGTTTCAAGGGGACGGTAGTGAAGCAGGGAAAAGAGTGAACGAGTAAAGTCACGCGCAAAAAAAAAGTGCTGGCTGCATACAAGCTGGCTGCATACAAGCATACACGCTTCCACCTCCTGACGAGGCTGCGGCAAGCCTCCCACAGGTGTAACAGCTTGGGATCGACACTTGGAGTCTGAACAGTGGTCTTGACTTCTTGTGTTGCCGACTTAATGTCTGTTATTATCGTGGAAGCCCAGTCACTAATGTCGTTGATTTCTGAGGCGGATTGGATCTGTCGCTGCTCTCGGAACTTAGCCCAGTCCACATGCGGGCTACGCCATTATGTGCTCTGTACTCCTCCCCAACGATAGTGGTAGCTATAATTGCGTGGTCGCTACCTAGGTATTCCCCGGTGTTTTCCCACGTGGCTTGAGAGACGTTTCGCCCAAACGTGAGATCCGGGCACGTGTCTCTGGAAACACTATTTCCCATTCTGGTAGGTGCAGTCCAGTCGGTGAGGAGCGTGTGGACGTGTCTGATTTTTTACTGACTGAGTGAGAAACGTTTTTAAATGCTCATGCGGCCGGTGTGACCGTATACAAGGGCTTTCCAGACCCCATCCAGACAGCTGCCAGCTAAGCCTGTTTTCAAAAGCAACAGACACTCTTTCGAAATAGTTCATGGTATTTCGAAAGAACAAGGATGGCTGCACACACTCGTCGGGCGATGTGGCCAGTGTTGCCCGCAAATCAGGAGCATGTAATCCACCATCAGATTATACACTGCCTTTGTGGTTGTAGCGATTCCGACTCTAATGCTCATTGGGTTAATAATTGTATCACCCTTACTTGTATACGTGTGTATACGTCCGGACTTCCAGCTGTCGAGTTATGATTTCGAGGCGCTTGTATACTGAACCCTTCACTCTTTCAGATGACAATAGAACTCTCGCTGGGGCTCTTCCCGCACAAACGCCATATGCCGCCTATTAAAACATTTCTGACGTGCTCGAGCGCAAGCGTGTTCTACAACAAAAATTACAGGCTACATATCCCCACTTGGCAATGGGGCCAGCAATTCTCTGTCTGACTGGTACGTGGACACGAACCCATATGGTATTGACCACTTTCCCACCTTATTTATCATACATAGGCGGTGGAGAAAGAAGACGACGCTTAGTAACGGCTTCCGATTAGTAGAGAATAAAGAGGAAAAGTTGGTGCGGCGATATTTTGAGAACACCCGGCCCTTGTGTCCTTCTCGCGTTATTTCACATCTTGGTGCCAAAATCCCGACTTGATTCGGACCACTCCCACCTTTAGATAGACCGATAAGCGAGACCACAACGATGCCAGTTGAAGCGACCAAGTTGAAGCCGAAGATCCGCCGTGCCAAACAAAGAGGCAGGTCAACGAAGTTAAGCCCACCATCCAGTCTAGAACATCTGATGTGGTGAGCCTTCAGTCAATGCTTGATCATCTAACCACTTTCAACGTACATCTCACCGCCTTTAACGCTGAGTTAGAGCCCCACCGTCCATTAGACTCCATGGATGCAGACCTTCAAGCACTGCATGGATATAGAAGAGCAAATCCTTGATAAAACGTCGATTCTCTGGACTACGATAGATAAAACAAGAGCTGTTGTCGTACAAACAGCTTCCGAAAATAGCGCAATGTAACATGCGGAATTGAAATCTAGGCACAAAGGACGTACACTTCCGCCACTTAAAATAGCGCAATGTAGCGGTGACATTATCAAGTGGTTGCCCTTTTCGGAGAGGTTTGAACATCGACCGCAACAACACCTTGGCACAAATCGAGAAGTGTTACTCTTGGCGAACCCTTGTCACAGGTAACGCAGCAGCCTCTGTAGCAAATTTACCAACAATTTAGGCGTGTTATCAGACTGCCGAAGATAACTTGAAGCAAAGATTTGGTGACAGCGAAAGAATTGCGCAGCATTATTTATACCGGCTACGATCCCTGCAAGGTGTTTTTTAGCTTTAAGAAGGCTTTATGATGAATTGACAAGCCACATCGGAGGTCTCACAGCATTGAACGTGCCGACTACAGCGTATACTTCGATGCTCATTGATGTTCTTCTGAGGACCATGCCCCGAGATATATTAGTGGACTATCACCAAAAGGAGGCTCACAAAAGAACTCCCTCAGACTTTTCAACAACGGACTCAGCCGAATAGCGCTTGCAGAACCTCCTGAGTTTTCTGCGCATCGAGATTGAGTGCCACGAGAAATGCGACGCAATTCCTGATAGCTCGACGAGGCGACCTAATCCACAACCCCAGCCGAATACTCCTCCGAATAAACGTCGACTTCCAACCATATCAGTTTTCCACAATTTCGCAAACAACGGCAAAGCCTCGTGCTGCTTCTGCAACTTTACCATTATCGAGCTGAAGACTGCACATCTCCTCTCTTAAAGGATAACAAGGCTACGGTGTGCCTTAAAAGGCGATGCTTTCGTTTGTCTACGCGGGACTCAGGGCTTCAGACTGTCGCCGAAGAATGGTTTGTTGTCAGTGCAACGTACATAACGCTTCATCACTTTGCTTTCCGGTGTCTCCTAAACAGCCAACTTCTCAGGAACACATTTCACGTGCTGCACAAGCGTACTACGCTGCAGACATATCGGAAAAGTCTACCGCTGACGAGACCGTCCTGCTTCCGATATTTCGAGTCTGCGCTGCATCAAAGCAAAAACGGAGCTTCGTACGAGGACCAATTGACGGGGGAAGTTAGCGAAGTTTTTGACGAGAAGACGTGTCGAGTACGTTGATGCTACCAGTCGTAGGAGAAGTCGCATTGTCCGTCAACACTTTTGCGAAAGCACCTGAAGCTAAAAAGCAGTAAAACCGAATCGTCTGAATCACGCTCCAGAGCCAGCACAACGAACATGAATGCACCTTGGATGCTGCGGAGGTACCAGAGTAAAGCCAGGACATTCTCGGAGATATTACCAAGTTACCATACGTGCACAAACAGGTTAATGAACTGGGGAAGAGAGATCGCAGATCTGAAAAATTTGGGCAGGGCAATGAGACACGTGGCATCAGTGTGTTGATAGGAGCTTACCAAATGTTGCTGGTCATGACACCAGAAGTCTGCGAAAGCACCAGCTGGAGCCTGGCAGCCGTCAAAAGTATATTTGGACGGACCACTCAAGGAGCCACAATGACAAAATCAGATAACGTGAGTCCTAAATGTATGGTCTGTGTTTTCCCTGTTTTATGGCCCCTCAAAAAGATTTCGACACTAAACAGAAGCGTGCAAGTACTCTGAAATCGAAAGCACGGCAATAGAACAAACTTATGATGCCGAAAACATTGGCCGTACAGTGTTTCATGGCTTCGAAAATAACTTGTCCAGGCACAACGAACACTATCACGTTAGCGTTTCACAGAAGTGTGCGCTGGCTTGTCCACTGAAAGGAAATCCGCATAGATCTCCTGGCCAACCGGAACGATTACATGTAAAGTTTGATATCGAGGACATGTCGTCTCAACATGAAGACTTCATGCGGAATGTTTAACTAGGCCGTCAAGTAACTTTTCTCAGGCACACAACGGCTCAACAGTGGCTGATTCCTGTCAGCCGAAGCGGCCTGAACGTATCGTTGCTCGGACAGTTCACAAGCAAGAGTAATTTTATGGTCACGGAAGAAGAGACAGGCAACGCTTACGTCCAACCAGGTGCAACCAGAGGCAACAATCGACGAGCATGATAACTCTATGCACTGAATGGAGACGCAATTACGGGCCGTAGTGGTTAGTGCAACAATCTTATGTTAACAGATAGGAAAGTGAAAGAACTTTACGTGGGCGATAAAAACGAACCGTCAACAAGTCCTTGCTCGGAGCTTTTAAAGTTCCCGAGGGAGAATGTTTAGAAAGATCCGGCTTAGTAACGGCTTCTGGTTAGTATAGAATAAAGATGAAGAAGTAAGTGTGGCGATATTAGAGAGCACCCGGCTCTTGTCTGCTTCTCGCGTTATTTCACATAAGCAAACCATAAACAGGTCATCTTCAGATAAAAAAATTGAACGAGGCAAACCCAACCAGGCTAATATTTACACTAACATCTTAACTTCACAAGGCGGCCATAAAACATTCACACGTTGAATAGTCTACCCAACCACTTACGTTCGCAGAGCCTCGACGCCGCCGAAAAGTCTATATCCTCGTGACTCTGGTGCTCCGAACAACAAAATTATCTGCTGTGGGAATGAGAACTGTAAGATCTCGAAACAAGCACAGAACAAGCCGTGGGGTATGCTCCGTAGGTAACCCATGTCACAAAACCTCATATTCTTTAAACGGGCAGAAGCACTTGGGAAGCGCGTGCGCCGGGAGTTAATACAAAATAGCTGGCGCTCCTTCCTGACATCAATTATTGTATAAGCAGACACGCGCATAAGGACAGAATAATGAAAAGTCAAAGGAAACACAAGCATAGCCTACCCTTTTTAGCACAACAGTGGACGCCCTGAAACATAGTGGTAATACAGTTGAACAATTAAAAGACGTGTCAAGCTCTCACCATTACGCGATAGCTTTCATTAAACCAATATCTATTAAAGAAAGCCCCTGCACGCTAACCACAGGTCAGCCACGTCTTATACTTCTGAGTTGTCGCTTCATGAGCGAAAAGCTGCCCTTAGCACGTGTACGCCTTCCGCAGTTCTCGCAGACAATATTACGCGCAGTGTGATGCTGCAGTTATACTCACACACTCTGGAAACACTCCTCCACCTAGACAATAACATATGGCTTTCGCGGTACCTTCCATGGTGTAGGACGGAGGCAATTATTATGGCTTTTATCAGGAATGAAAGGGCCTTTCATTACCTCCATGTTATGGGCGCACCACTAGTACGAACGACCCGCCTATGCACGCTTCTAAAAAACATTTATAGGAACCTCGCGTACGGTTCAGTGTACCATAGTCTTCTCGAAATCAACCACGGTGGCTTCAGGGCAGGGCGATCTACAAACGATCAAAGGTTCCCTTAGAGACTTACATAACCATCATTCGATTATAAAGACTGTTGTATGGCGGTATGTTTGTATATTCAGAAGGCTTGTGATTCTTCAAGCCGCCACCGTATTCATACTGACCTTAAGTCTTTTGGTTTGTCAGGAAGCATGTTGAATACGCTGGCAATGAAAGAACATTTCGTGCCACAGTGGGCACCGAAAATTAAGAGTTTTATGTCCGATAAACGTGGCCTCTCAAGGAGGAATATCAGGTTGCACACTGCATATAGTAAAGTTATTAACTCACTCGAGAAGGCGCTACCACCAAATTTGAAACTCCGTGTATGTAGATGACGTTCAAATGTCCTTTCGTTGCTCCAACCTCTCCGTAAGCGAGCGCCATTTCCAGCTATATTTAAACAAACTAGCTGACTAGGCCGAGATGGATGGTTTGAAACTTAATCCAGAAAATTGCACCTCTGTTCTATTCCGAAAGATGCGTGGTATCCATCCTGACCCTGATATTAAACCTAAAATTGTTTTCATTCCTCTCAAAAAGGCACAGAATTTTTAAGGCATTGTACTTGATAAAAACTGACACTTGTTCCACACATGACACAACCGCAACAGCAAGCATAAAAGCAATGAATACCCTGGAGGACCTCTCGCTTTTCTCTTACGGAGCAGACAAACGAATATTGCAGCCGGTTTCTACTTGTCTTCTTGGTTCATGGTTGGGCTAATGGGTCTGCCTGTAAAACCGAAATGAAATTGTTGGACTCAGCGCTTCAATGAAGGCTCCGTCTTGCATCGTCAAGCTTTCCGGAAGAGACCCATTGAAAGCCTAGAACACGATCTGTATGCAGGGTGTTATTAGTGGAATCTGAAACACCAGAACTCTTGCGCTTCAATGTTGTATGCCATTAAGGCGAACTATTTAGAATCACCCATGCAGTGTTATACTAAAAGACTTCTCGTCTGCTCCGTTTTTCGCAGCACGACCTCGATCACTGGCTTAGTCTTTCCTTGAGTCTTCTCCGCTGTTTCTTGTGACATGTCTTTCAAACATATCCACAAAGAAAATGCACCCAGAGAACTTATGCAACAGTACTTCCTACAGTTACACCACAAATACCCACACACCGCCTCTTAAAATGATGCTGCGAAGTCTTCTTCAAACGTAGCATGTACAGCACATCGGCCCAATTTTTGAAGTACGGGGACGTTACACAGAAATTGTAGCATTTTCACGGCAGGAACACCAGGCGTCTTTTTAGCTCTAGAACAACTTACACAAACCAAAACACAGACTCCATAATCTTTCAATAGTCCCTATGTGTGGTTGCAGCCTTACGTTGCTTCAAACCTCACAAAACACCGTCCTCAAGTATCTAATCGAAGCTCTAACATCTTCCGATCACATAAAAGTTAAGATGGTTATTTTCTGGATGGTGGGATACACTGATTTTCTGGGTAACGAACTCGTTGACCAAATGCTACGGTGGCTGCTCTCCTAAGCACTATAGAGATACCCTGTGTTCTCTCCCCTGACCTGAAGCTAGCACTACTAAAGGCTTTTCGTAAATCGTGGAAGTAGCCATGCGATAAACGAAAAGACCACACATCGCACACTGTAAAGCCACCCCTGGGTAGATATACAACGGTAAAACAAGAGAGACGCAGGGAAGTAGCCTCAGCTAGGCTATAAATAGGGTAGAGTTACGTAAAGCATTCACACTTCTCACAGAATCTTCACGTCCCCCCTGCAGCTGTGGTGAAGATTTCCTATGCATAGTTCACATGCTAATTACATACAAGGCACTCGACACCACTGGACGCAAACACTTCCTAGAAACCGGCAGACGAGAATCGTACTCCACCAATCACTCTTTTTAGGTGATGCACCAGTCGGTTCTGTATAACATGCTTTCAAGCATTTATCAAGAGTTAAATTTATAAATTTTATTTCACATCATGCATTGGCACAACGTGGCCCTCCACACCAACCATCCCCATTGCCTTTAATTATTGTTTTCTCTTTTTTTTGCTAACCGATTTTAACATTCACTTTTTAGCCCCTGTTAGCTAACCGTCTATTTTTGAGATATTTGCCACTGTTGGCCTCGCCCATCAAAATGAAACCACCATATTAGACTTGTCGCAACTTCGACGCGTTATGAATAAGAGGTTCGGGTTGAGTTTATTCCCAATTACTTGTGTCAACATCCGTAGCTATTACCTCGACTTTTACTGAACTTAAATTTTGTACCAGCGCAATGGTAACTTCCGTAAGCAGTTTAATAATTTAAGCCAGTCTAATCCATCGTAACGCAGTAGGCCTATGCATCCTATATAATAAGTTTTACGTTAAAAACTTAATAAAATTCATTCTCTCCAAGGTACAACAAAAGGTATAAAATGTTTCAACGCGGATACCTTGCCATGACTCAGTATTAACTTCGCGATCCCCAGCGTACGACACGTCCGTGCCCCCCCCCCCAGATAAGTTTTTCGGCCACGCGCAAGCCACACAATCGGAGCAGCCCAGTTATTACGAAAAAAATTCTGGATTTTCAATATATGTAATAAAGCAAACAAAAAATAGGCTTACCACGGGTTATTCAAAATTAATTTTAAAATTAAAACATTTAGTTGAAGCAACCACAAAAGTTAATCCTTGCCGAAAATTTTTACTTAAAAATTATGTTTAATCATAATATTGCTTAAAATCCCTTTAAGTGTTTCCGTGTGCACTTCGCAAAGTTTTATTTTCAGTTGCTATATTGAATGGCATATTAATCAGTTATCACAGTGCCTGCATGTAAGTTAAAGTGGTGACCTAATGATGTTGGTTATATTACACCAAGAACAAATGAGACGCCATTCTCTGCTCACAACCTCCGCTTTGCTTCAGGAGAACTGTTTGGCTTTCGATATTGTGATTTTATCTCGTTTTCTGCGTCCATTCACCAAGAAAAACACTACCCCTCCTTTGCTTGCGCTTATACTCAGATTCTCCCTGCACTTCCCCATAACTCTGCCTTCGAGAAACTCCCCAATAACACAAACTGACAGGCTTAACTTTCG